>OMLB01007800.1:2476-13525 GCA_900302555.1 Myripristis jacobus | reverse complement strand
CTCGCTGTGAGGCATGGACGAAATGTAAAGGGAAAAGGAAGAAGTGAAGAGGAAAGCTGAGTAACAACACAGGCCGTTGTGAGAAATGGGGCACAGGAAGATGGATAGACTGAAATCCATCCGTCCCTCAGTGAAGGGAAAACTGTGAGGTCGAGGACTGGTCTGTGAGGTCATCAAACAGCAACAGTCTGTTGTGTTTGTGTTTACATGTTTTCAGTGAGATGCAAGTATAAGACCCTCGCCGGCATTGTAGTTTTTTTAGTGTTGTCTCTTTAGAGCGAGGACTCAAGGACTACAAAAATGGCCACTATAACTTTTCATTGTTTTGGTGTCTGTAATGCCAGAGATCATTCTCTAGAAGTCTACAGCAGTGATGTAGGTTTTGGTAGTGGCCTTAAGGTAACATGGCTATCATCTAATTAGAGAACGTGCATGTGTGCACATGCGCATGTGGGCGTGTGTGTGTGTGTGTGTGTGTGTGTGTGTGCGTGCGTGTGTGTGTGCGTGTGTAAATGCGAGAGTGTTGGGTGTGTCATAGCTGATTACGTATCATGACAGTGGCAATGAATGGTATTGATGAGGTACTGTGTGCAAGACTCTTATAGTTTATGTGGACTAAGTAGTGGCCATCAAGGGCGCATATCAATTTGCTCTCACAAACACACACACATGGATAACATGCACAAACGCATAAACAATGTAAATACCAGAGAGGTTGTGGATTTTTCTCGGATGATAAAATCCAGCATGCTTCTGACAAAAGTGCATTGTTTTAACATACCATGCAGTATGTTATTCTGAAGAACTTTATCACAAAGCATCTTTTTATTGATTGAGCCCGCTATTCTTTTCAACCATTGTTCCCACTGCCTCTACACAGCTTTCTTTTCTTCAGTCCCTCTTTCTCTTACTCCTTTCTCTTATCCTGCCAACATTTCTTTGATGTTTTCTACTGTTTGTTTTCTTCAGAGGTTTGAATGTATATTTTCTACATGATTCCTGAAGCAGTTGGGACCAAACCTTTTGTACCTCTCTGTCTGTGACGCTAGAAAGAGGGAGAGCAGGGATTGAGAAGACTAGGCCTGGTTTTACGATAACCATTTTAGTGCTAACATTTTGTTCAGATGGATTGTTGGCATTAATCTGACCTCACTGTTAATTTTCTGTGTCGAGCAAAAACTTTTTTTTTTAAATCTGTAAAGCCCCTTTCACACCTGCACTGGACACTGCAAGTTTCCAACGTTAGCCGGAGGAGCTGTATTTGTGAACACAAATGTCTGCATCAGTTGATCCACACTTGAGCCTACCAGCTCCCTGGTACTAAGAGCGCAAAACATGCAGCTGAGACCATGTGTGAATAGGGCAGGCACAAGTTTGGAGTAGGCACAGCGAGCTAGTGGGCGTGTGTCCTGCCTCTTGCACTCTGTACCCTGGTGCATGTCAGTAAACTTAGAAATATATTCAGAGATTCTAACTTCTTGGATCAATAACTATTCCTACCGTAATAAGGTAGACAACGAGCTACAACCCAACTATCACCCAAATAAGCTGTCCTCTGAGCAGGACAATTAACATTGGTCTCTATGTGCAGCTGGCTGTGAGTGCACAGGAGCCGTCTATAAAGTACCACACCAAAAACAGACACTACATAAATATTCAATAACTTCACTCTTACACAGAGCGGTGTCCCTAAAATCCCAGGTGCAACCCCTCACTTAAATCAAATGGAGCATTTCCTGTAGGTGTGCACACGTCAGACACGACAATCTCCTGTTGTGTTTTTGATGTGTGAAAGGGCAGCTCTGCCTAAAGCCTGGACCTGCTTCTCCAGAGTTCATGTGTGAAAACGGCTTAAAAGTACTTTTATTTTATTTATTTTTGTAAACACATGGGTCTTTGACATTTTACAGAGCAGGCTTGGCTGGATCTCAGAATCAAGACATATTCTCTATAAACAGTGTCCAAGACACTGATGTAATTTTGCCTACTCAAAGAGAAGAATAATTCTGAATAAGATTAACTGGTAGCACATCCATCTGTTGTGCTTACAGGCACAAGACTTTAAAGCTTGTGGAGATAGCTTTTTGTAGTAGACGGGCATTTGTCAAAAACTTGAACTCAAACAGCTGAAACAGCGTTCACCTGAGATTCAGAACCTCATCCAAGTAAGTCCTACCCTAATGCTGGTGAGCCGTAGCTACAGTAAGCTAAGCTAAACTACTGTAGCTAAGGTTAGGTGGTGCACGTGCGTGTACTTGGACTAAGATCATAACACTACCTTGAGGCAATTGTTTGTTTTGACTCATCCAAAAAGGATTTAAACAAATTAAATTACAGCCTGGAAGACCATTTTTCCTCACTGTTTTAGTCTGATTTGGACCCTCTGTGCTGTTTTGTCAAAATTATGAGGGAAAGAGTTACCTACACAAGCTTTAAGACTGATGCAGGATGAGAACGTTTCCTTTCCTAGAGGAGGCTATTGATGACACCTGTGACACTGAGTGTGCTTATGAGGACAGAGTATTGCCAGCTAATATAAGGTTTAGTGTGAGATTCAGGATAAGATGTTTATATACATTCTTATATCCTGATCATAAAGGCTTCAGATAAGCCAGCATGGATAAGCAGAATATTTAAAATATTACAGTGGAAGAGCATACAAAGACAAAAAACCCACAATATTAAATTTGGACTTTTAAAATTTGGGATAACACTTTATCCCAGTTACTTTAAATGGATTTGCAATGGCATTTACATGTGCCAACACTTAAAAAGACACTCTCAGAATGTTACTGGAATATAAATACGCTGGTAAATGCACTCACTAAGATGCTTTTGAGAAATGGGGCCTTGGTTTTGTGCCAGCTCTCTCCTTAGAGGAGAACACTGAGCTGGCTGGAGCAGAAATGCTTCAGTGAAAAGGTTGTGATACATATTCTTTGAGACAGCATAGATGGGTAGTATTGTCTGCTGGATGTACACGTTAATGCAGCTAGGCAGACTGTTAGTATCATGAGATGATCCTTTTAGTTCTCGTTCTTGATACAGTTACCCATTGCCAATGCCTAAAATTGTTGCCTGTTTTGCCTATTAATGGTCCATAGTGATCTCCATAACTTCCATAGACTAAGCATTTGGACGCGATGATGAGATTGATGCAGATGCATTCCAGTTTGATATCTCATGGTGAGTGTAGTATTACTGCTCTATGGTAGCCAGCAAGAACAAACTCAGACAAAGTGATTCTGTAAATAATAAGGGCATGCAAATACAATTCTGTTTTGTTTCAGATGAAAGTAAATTGATCTACATATCAACAAAGCTGAGAAAAAAGGAAAAAAAAGTACATCAAGAGATGTTTTTAAACTATGTTATAACATCATACAGTACCAATATGTGTTACTTCTACAAAAACTGTGTTACTACGCTGAATGTGTGAGTGACCATTCCTATTCAATGTCTTGTAATTCAACAATATAATAATAATTAACATTAATATGATTATTGTGCCAAAGGGATTGAGGGGTTCTAGCTAAATAGCTTGTGGGTAAATTAGTGGTTTCATAAAAAAAAAGAAAAAAGAAAGAAAAAATGAAAAAAGAAAAAAAATTGGCAAAAAAAAAAAAACTGTATGTACAGCTGTTTTTATTGTTTTGGATATTTTCTATATAAATATTCCATATTTTCCAACGTAAAAGCAATACTATCCAGAAGTATACATGGTGCACATCAGAGCAGTTTCTTAAATCATAAACTCAGTGTTTTAGACTCATGTTCCTCAATGTCTTTTTGTTATCTCTAGTGCACATTTTGTTTAAATTTAGGAAGTAGTGGGGAGAGGAACTGACATTTTCCCTCACATTATCTCTAAAATTTATAGTCAAGGAAAGGGATGCATTTAATTTGTGGTAACAAAGAACTTACAGTTCCATGCCTACATTATATCTCTCATTGAGCCTGTAGCTCCACTTTTTACGGTGTGTTTCCCCGGTTCAGTCTTTGACATGAACTCCCTCTCAGCTTGGAGTCCAATCCACTGACGACTCAGTTGTAAAGCAGATAGATTGGTAACTTTGTCTTGGCTCTGCAGTGTTATTTTTATTTACTTATTTTTTTCTATTTTTGAAGAATAGCTTTTTAATGATGAACCATACTGGGCCTGGTGTCTTGAAAGCGTCTAAATTGTAAGATAATCTCCCTTTTGACACATAATGAGTCGATGTCACCATTATGGTCATGTTTTCTTTCTCTCTGAGTTAGGATCCATAATTAAGCTCCACTGGATCCCCCATGTGCAGTAGTAATACATTTTAATGACTCAGAGTCCCAAGACAAGACATTTCCTTTGCATCCCTGGTTGATAAATCAAAGTAGAGACACACATGCAGCATTTGAGATAATTAGAATGGAAACTACTGCTTTCAATTGGGATAAATCAGCAAAGCTATGAGAAATCATGTGTGTCATACTATTGACATCACTCTTTGTCTCAAAGTGCTTCATGGTGCTCATCAGCTTTTGGGAAGCCGGGCCCCGATCTGTTGTCACACTTGCCTGTGCTGCTGTGAGCATGTGATTGGGTAAAAGGTAGTTAATGCGGCCCTGTCTGTGCGTTGTCACTGCCACAGTGTTTATAATGTGCTGAGTATAGCAGGGAGCTTTCCTCGGCACCTCAGCTGTGTGTTATCAGCCCCCTCAGCTGATGCTCGACAGTTGTGTGCTGTGTGTGCAGAAAACAACAGGATCAATGCTTACATCTGCTTCTATCTTCTTCTCTTAAAGGGCTCAATTCTGGGAAATAGTTTTAAGCTAGAATCAAACATGACCAAATTAGGGGAAAGTAAATAAATAGTCATTAGAAAGGATGTCAGTTTTAATATAGCTTGTTGGGGGATTTGTTAAGTGCAAGAAAAGGTTTAAAAAAAAAAAAAAAAAAGAAGACATAACTGTGGCTTTGTTTATATTTGGCTTTTAAAAACTGCAGATGTAGAATGCATCTAGACCGTGTTTGGTGAGGCACGTGCCACTTTGAAAGATAAAATGTAAATTCATCTACAAGGGGTTGAATGTTACTGTTCTTTATTGCAGCATTTTGGCAGAATATGTTTCCAGGCAGGCTTTGGTTTATCTGAATATTTTCAGCCGTCTTTACGCACAGTGGGATTTTAATACAAGGTGACTGTAGGGTCTATTTCATATTCCATAGCAAATGTGTAGTAATCGGCCCTATATGAATTTAAAAGAAGAGGAGCCAGGAGTGCAGACGGGACAGTTAGCTGATAAACTGTGACCCATCTGCATTAATATTATTGCTTTTCTAGTCCTACCTCATGGCTCACAGGAAGCTATTGGTAAACATAATCAGGCGGGAATTCAGCTAAATTATCATTTCCTCTCACATTTTATCCAGAACAAAGTAAACAACAGAGAGATGAGAGCAAAATCTTCACCAGGAAGATGATCTCCTGAGGATAATGTCTACCCAAAATGCAGTCGGCTGACTTATTTTAGTAAATGCACTCTAAAGAATTGGATTGATAATCCCTGTGCTCAAACAGTTTTAATCCAAACATGTTCATCTGCTGATAGGAGGCAAACAGACCCAAGGTCATTTATTATACCTTTTTGGATTAAAACAGAGGGACATAAATATTCAGGGCTTTAACCAGTTCAGAGATTCCTCTGGTCCCTGTTTCCTCAAAACTATGTTTCAGGACGCACCACTGGTCATGGACCTGTGTCCTCATGATTCCCTCTGTAGCTGTGCATTATTCACTGCTACAGTTGTGCAAGCATGGGTCTCAGGGTACGATGCAATATAGTCAGTTCTAGGATCCCCAGACTGAGCAAATTATGGGCATCAGGATGACAGGCTCCTAAGGGAAACCCTCCTCCAACATGTTCAGTCAAAGCATCTACCGAGGCGTCCCCGACCAAAACACTGAGTCCCTCCCAGCTCCAGGAGTGCCCTCCATAGCCGTCACTGACCTCTGACCTCCCTGTGAAGGGCGGCTAATGAAAATAGGAACATTTCTCTTAGGGCTCAGCGGAGTGTAACGAAAATCTGTGGTTTACGGCTTTAGCGGTTTCACTGGCTATCTCAAAAGGTAGATTAGTCCCCCACCCCCCACGGCCTGCCTGATTGTTTGTTTAGCCTGATACAGACGACAGAACCATGTTTACTGTGTAAACACCACACTGGACGTACGATTTCATACTCTGTCAGGCAGGCCGGGCCCAGCTTGTTCTAGGCTGCTGAGGACACTGCCACACCCTCGTACAGCGTGCTGCGCTGAGCACTCCTCTGATTATAATGTATCGGCGTTTACGCACCTTTTGTTACCTTTCAGCATGTGGGATTTCAGTGAATAAACACGTGTTTACACAAAATGTATTGCTCTTACTGCTTGTGGGACTGAAAAGTAATACAAGGTGTGTTATCCTAAATTATACTCAGAGAGATGCTGAGAATGGCACATTTTTGTTTTTTGTTTTGTTTTTTGAGGATGGAAGTACTTCCGAACCAAGTGATGTACTAAACGAGCTATAAAGGTGGCATTGTGAAAGCGTTCTCTGTTGGTTGTGCGTAACCGTTCGACTTTTCTGGACATACAAGCCAACTAAAGGCATTTAGTTTGCAAACTACACTGTACAAAGCATTCCAAGATGTGTGTGTATGCCACCCTGAGCGATGAAGTCCCAGGGGGTTTGGATGAACCCAATTCTGCTGCAGCTGTTTTATCGACACCCATGGGCGCTGAGGAAGCTGGGTGTCCTATAGATCATCAACAGTATTTTTGTATGTTCGTCTCAAGCTGCTAATCTGAATGTTGCTTTTTATAACCGAGCAAAGAGCACCTGTGTTTTTGATATGTGGTTTCCTCAGTCAGTGAACTAAAAACCGACGATTAAAAGTGATCAGTATAGGTGCACAGCACTTGGAGCTGCATAGTGACAAATTAGGCTCTGTATTATACCTTCTGAATGGAAGTAAGAGAGGAGCTTGTGGAATCATTTATGTAGATGGTTTAAGAGTTTATGAGTGCTTATGTGAACATGGAATAATTTCATATGCGGGGCCTGCCTGGGTCTTTTGGGATTTAGTATTTTACATACAGAGTAAGCAGGTTTTCAGAGTAAGCAGAATTTCAATTATTGCCTATTGTGGGTGTGTGAAATATATTTATTTATACAAATTTATCCCTTGTGTCCATTCGTAAGAGAGTGATACCAAACTCAACTGTGACGGCATGCCGAACAACACAAAACAGTCCTTACAGGGCATGATGGGATATCGGAGAAATAAAATAAAGTCTGTGTTTGTTTGGCATGTCTGAAAATATGGATTTTAGATGTGTGTATTTTATATTCTTCAGAGATTGTTTTATTTGGATTACTGCTGTGCGCACAAACACAAACACAAACAGATACCCCCCCTTACAGAGATGTTTTTAATTCTGATGAGAGTCTATTTTGAGTACGGCGTCAGAGATGTCAATGAGGACGTGAATGTTGCCTATAGAAGTGATGTTTACATTCGTACTGCTCACTTGAGATAATCAAGGTTATAATGTCTAATCGCTGAATTCTGTTGCACTGATGATTTAACAAGCTTGTAAGCAAACATACAGTGCGTGCTCGGAGTTTTTCAGGAACACTGGGGTGGATGACCTGACTAGAATGCAAATTTCAGTCATTCTAGACAAAGGCAGCTCATCTGCATATAAATTAAGGCACCGTGTTGTGTTTCAGTCTCCTCAGAACCCGGGCAATTTATCAAAACACTAATACAACCAAGCTCACTGGAGCGCTTACTTTGGGCCTCATTTTGATAAAATGGAAATTATGATAACTCTGCCAAAACTTACTTAACGGAACTACTGGTGTGAGTTTAAAAGCAGATTGAGCTCAACTCCCTGTGTTAAGTATGGAGAGCGTTTTAAGCTTCCTCAATATTCATTTGGCAGTCTAGCCACTCCACGGAGGAAATAACCGTCGCTGCAACACACTCCTCAAAATACAAACCGCCCTGGTGTGGTTGTTTCTGTAATGGGCTTTTTGCAGAAGCGTCACTCGGTGAGAGCAGCTGAGACAGCGCTCACATCTACGCTGCAAACGTCTCATATTCTGTCTTAAATTCTTGTTTTCAAGTGGAAGTGAATCTTCCATCAACTTGTCTCCAGAATTTTCTTGAATCAGGTTTCATTTCCTTGATGCTAGTGGGTTTTCCTCTCCTGCCTTTCTTGCAACATATTTATATCTGCTCCCAGAAAAAAAAAAAAAAAGCCTGACCAAGTGAAAGTGTGTCGGAATCAAGTGGGGTTATCTCACTCCACATGTCGATTTTTTTCTACTTACGGAAAACAAGAATATGAGACTGACGGACTTGTTACGATGGGGATTTCTTTCAGTGTGTAAGAGCAGGAGCAAAATGTTGGCACCACAAAACATAATGAGAAAATCACCAGTAGCGTACGATCGCATGAATTACTCATCCCGAGGAGTGTTTTGTTTTATGAGATTCAGAGTGACTCACATATTAGTACCTTGGTGTTTTTATAAACCCTCGTTCCCCCGGGCTTGATGATCAAAACACATTCATTTAAAGCAATACCTCTGGAGCCTGTTATTCACTTAAATAAATTAATGAATTAAATAAAAAACTTTTGTAAGGCGCTGTAAAGGCATGTTGAATGAGGCCCAGACTCCGGCGGGGGTTTCATCACAGTGTTGTTGACTCAAGCTCCTCTACTCAGTGCCAACTTTTTCACCTGGTGATCTCAAGTGCTATCATGGTTCGTAGTCTGGGTGGACGAACACTACAGCTGGTTTAGGCTGCACTTAGTTAGACCCACTTGATCAATACCACAAATTCCAAACATTAATCTGAAATTTTCATATCGTGACCTTTTTTTAACGTCATGTCATAGTGCCCTGTTCATGTAAACCTGACAAAGATGGGTTAAATACCCGTGTCTTGCATGCTTCTCTAAGGCCATTTACTGCAGTGGACGCATATTTTACATTATTCGCAACATTTTCCAAAGGATACAACACTTTTTTTTTTTAGATTTTTTGAATATTTATGACTTCTCTCCCTCTCACTCTTTCTGTCAATTAATGATAAACTGACCTTGAAAATCCCTTATTAAATGATTAAATGCTTTATGAGTCATGGGCATTTGAATTTAGCTTGCAAAACAATCTTTTTTTGTTTTGTTTTTTGGAGACACGCATTCTGTCTTTCTGAGCGTGACAGACAGGAATGTGAATTTATGTCCTGCTGATCATCAAAGTCAAAAATCAAAGTCCTCCTTGGTGCATCGTCAGATTACGAGAACCTTTTAAAGTAAGAAGAAGTCAAGCGCACGTCATCTTTTTCAGGATGCCATACTGGCTTATCGTTTATCTTCTGGGTTTGATTTTTCCCATCAAAAAGCATGTGAGTGTCGTGCCGTTTGAACTCCCTAGATACTATCCAGTAATAAAGCAACTTTGACAAATATAATTCCAGGCAAGATGTTTGCTGTGACGGATTAGCAAGCAAGTTTCAGTTCCTGCAAGTTGATTTCCATGCTGTACTGTAATAAACTGAAATGAATAGTTTCCTAAAAGTAAGGGAAAATACACTGAAACATCTAAAACATGTGGTATGCTTTGGAACATGGTTAGTGAATTGCAGTAAATGGGCTAAAACATGCAAAAACACCATCTTTACTTAATCACATCACAAAGAAACCCTGTAATGTTTATCCACCCTTATGAACATTTGATAGCCGGCTGGAAAAGTGTATTCTTTTAAGAAGAACGGACTTTTTGAGCTTTTTGAGTTCTATTATTTTGGTTTGTTTGTTTTTTTTTCTTTCTTTCTTTCTTTTTCTGTTGTCCAGAGCTGTAGAATGTAATTTGATGTTCTATTGGTGTGATAATGGAAGATGGTTTTATGTTGATATTTAATGATCTATTTAAGATTTTCATTCAGCTTTGTGAAATGTGAGAATTTATGGTTCTAGCTGTTTGGAAAAAAATATGTTTGTAAGTGGCTTTCTGGTGTGGGGGGTGGGGAGGTGTGGAGGTACGCCCCGGGCAAATTTTCTCTGTCAGATCAGTGTTCATGCCCACTGACGAGCCTTTGACTTGCCTCAGACCTGGACAAATTTACCAGCTGCTTATGCCTTCATGAAGCAAAAGGTAATCACAGATTCTGACGGCAATTTACTTAAAAAAAGTAACACTTTTCACCCTGAGAAAGGTATAATAACTAGGTCAATCAACTTCAACTGGGACCCAAATTATTTTCCTGATTCTTTGCCACTGAAACTGGGGCCTTGTACAGAGGCTTCTTGGTGGGTCACAAGAGATAAGACCTAGAGGGAAAAACGAGAGAAAGACAGTCATAGGACTATAAATGAGCCCAGAGCTGTGGGTACATGCGTAATGTAACGTTTTAAGCTAAATATCCACTGGAGACCTCCTATAATACAAGCTCTGTTGTTTGTTGTTTTAAAATGCAAACGCTGCATATGTTGCATCTTCACAACTGTACTTTCAGTCGTGTCATAGCAACAGTGCTCCAGGCGGGCAGTGCTGACACACTGGCTCTGGGTGCAGTGGCCAGGTGTTGGGGAGTACCTTTAAAAAAAGCCGGACTCTGTGTGTTCATTTGTTGGTTCATTAATTCTTAGTGCTTTTTGTAATGTGCAATGCTTTAGGAAATTTGGGGAATGCACTCTTTTGGCCGTAAAGAGTCCCAAGAGTGCTGCATAAGGGAAACACGGTGTGCCCTAAGATAGAAGTCTAACTAGCTGGCTCTAGGTGTGTGATGCATTAAATACCAGGAAGTGAAAAACACATTAAATAAGGTGTTGGGAGATCATAACAGAACAGTGCCACCACAGCACTTTGGTGTTTTCAAAGGCAGTACAGTCTCACTCAAATCACTCATGCCTCCTGCCCCACCTCTGCACCTGAGCACCTCGCGAGCACTAGTGTGCACTTGCTCTGAAAAAGGTGAACCACTGTGCTGAAAAATGTTACTGGGCATTCATT
>OMLB01007798.1:1643-23229 GCA_900302555.1 Myripristis jacobus | reverse complement strand
AGAAAACAAGTAATTGACATACAGAATATGATAGTAACAACATATTTATACATATAAACAACAATATTAACTATAATAATACCAAAATGAGATACAGAAAATAAATGTGTGATGTGTTTAAATGAGGGTGGGTGTCTATGTGTATGTATGCGAAGGGGAAAGTGGTTAGTAATAATGACAGTAAATACTTTCTAAAAGGTTTTGGAGTGTGTCTGTGGGAATTTTTTCCTGTTCATCCAGAAGAGCATTTGTGAGGTCAGACACTGATGTTGGACCAGAAGGCCCGGCTCGCAATCTCCGTTCAGGTTGATCCCAAAGGTGTTGGATGGGGTTGAGGTCAGGGCTCTGTGTGGGCCGGTCAAGTTCTTCCACACCAAACTCAGCCAGCCATGCTTTTATGGAGCTGCTTTGTGCACTGGGGCTCAGTCATGCTGGGACAGAAAAGGGCCTTCCCCAAACTGTTCCCACAAAGCTGGAAGCAGAGAATTGTCCAAAATGTCTCGGTGAGCTGAAGCACTAAGATTTCCCTTCACTGGAACTGAGGGGCCGAGGCCGAGCCCAGAAAAAACAGCCCATAGCGTTATCCCTCCTCCAGCAAACTGTACAGTCAGCACAATGCAGTCAGGAAGGGAACGTTCTCCTGGCATTCACCAAACCCAGACTCATCCATCAGACCACCAGACAGAGAAGCATGCCGTTGTGCTTGGTGATGTGAGGTTTGCGTGCAGCTGCTCGGCCATGGAAACCCATGACATGAAGCTCCCAGCTCCCAGTTTCTGTGCTGATGTTGATGTCAGAGGAGGTTTGGAGCTCTGCAGTTACTGAGTCAGCAGAGCGTCGGCCACTTTTACGCACTATGAGCCTCAGCACTCGGCGACCCCGCTCTGTAACTTTACGTGGTGCTGCCACCTGGTGGCTGAGTCACTGTGGTTCCTAAACACTTCCACTTTGCAATAACACCACTTCCAGCTGATGGTGGAATATCTAGGAGGGAAGAAACTTCACCAACTGACTTGTTGCAGCAGTGGCATCCTATTACATTACTATTACAGCAACACGCTGGAACTCAGTGAGCTCTTTAGAACGAGCCATTCTGCATGGCTAGCTGCTGGATTTTATACACCTGTGGCAATGGGACCGAATGAAATTCAGTTCCATTGTGGGTGGCCCAGGTGTGGCCCAGTACTTTTGTCCACACATTGCATCATCATCAAGCCGACATAAAGGTTGTAACCAAATGTCACCCAATTACTCAGTTTGTAACCAAACTGAGTAATTGGGGAAGAAAGGCCTTTGGTCATAAGTATGCCTCCCTAGAGGAATACTTACCTATTGTGTTTAAATATTTACATTTTTAATAAATTTGCAAAAATGTCTGAAAACATGTTTTCACTTTGTCTTTATGGGCTATTTCGTGTAGATTTTTTAAAAGAAAACTCAACTCATACTCAAATCAGTTTTAGAATAAGTCTGTAATGTAACAAAATGTGGACAAAGTGAAGGGGTGTGAATACTTTCTGGTGGCACTGTATGTCACCTTATTCTTCTTTCTCCAATCACTCCAGTCAGTCTAATGAAGCAGAAATACTGAAAGACCAGTAATGGTTTGCCATGACGATGCCCCTGCAGTTGTGATGTGGTGAGCAGGATCCGTGTTTTGGGATCCTTGATTGTTCAAGGCACTGATGATCACAGTCAAGGATGCATGACTCCGAGTAGCCCCAGATTGAGATTGATTTTTCTGACACTCTTGTAGTGATAAACACGAAAGATATACAGCACTGACCAGGCATTAAACTCAGCTTTGGTTATATTAGTTATATGTGGGGCTGTTAACACCGAGCTGTTTTTTTTAAGTTGGTGCCTGAGGGTCATAAAAGTTTATATGTGGTTTGATTGCAGGGGCGATGTCTGGCTCTGTCAATACCCGAGCAACCAAGTGGGAAGAGGCATTGTTGTCAAGAGTCAAGGGAATTTATTGAAACGGAATCCATTTACACGTATTTCTGTCGCTCCTTCAATCTCTTTCTTTTTCCTCTCTACCTTAAAGTTTCTATTCTCCTCTCTCCTGTCTTTTCTCTTCACTGCAAAGAAATCTCCATCTTAGCAAGTGATTTGTTTCTTGTTTATCTTCAAACAAATGAAAAAATCTGCCAGTGGGATGAAATAATCCCACTTGTTTCCAGTGCAGTTTCACGTGTTTCAGGATTTTTTCTCGAAACGAGTCTAAATATGTTGAAATGCAGCAGAACAAGCCAGATCAGCCACTAGGATCAAGAAAATTAAACTTGATTAAAGAAAATTCTAGACAAATAGTTATTTAGCACTGAAAACAAGTGGGATTCCCTTGTTTTAAAAAAAAGAAAAGAAGATTTTGAAATTTAACATGAGAGTAAATAACTCATTAAGACTGAGATTTTTTTTTTCTGAGATTTTTTTTTTCTGAGATTTGCTTTTTTAAATTGATAACATTGCTAACACTTAACAGTCTTAATGGTCATAAGAATCTGTTTTCTCTGGTGTGTGCAAAAGTAAAACTTAAAAGTCTTCAGCTTGCTCCACACTGGCATTTGTTTGTAACTGTAGTAACAGTGTTTGCCAGCAGTAGTGAGCACTTTGAAATTATGGAAAAGTGCAAAACTCTCATAGAAAGATAGAGATCACTAGTGTGGGACAAATATTGTCACATTTTGCTTTTCAACATTAGTTTTCACCAAACTTGTAAAGTTCAGGAATAACACTTGAATCGGATTCAGAAACTTTTTGTATTGACTAATGACTAATCGTGACTTGACTCATACTCATGCATTTTCTGCCTTTGGACTCAGAAGCTGTACTTGAAGACTCAATTTTGTTTTCTTTTTTTGCCCATATGGATTCTATGATAGATTAACTAGATGCTGTATCTGTAAGCAAACTACTGAAGCAAAGACAGAGACAATGTCAAATTTTAGTAGACATCTGTCTGTTCAGGATGCATCCAGAAAAGTGAGTGAGCTAAAAAGTAAGATAAAGCAACTCAGACACAGACAAGTGATTTGGGCTGAGGCTCAAGTAATGCAGACTGGACTCGGTCTTGGGCTCGATGCAGGTAATGGGGACTTGACTCGGACTCAACATGGGTGACTTGGACTCAAATTTTACATGAACACTGAGGATTATTCATGACTCAACTTGGACTCGAGGTCAAGTGACTTGACTACAACACTGGTTTTCACTGGAAATTGTTGTCACTGTGTGGACAATCAATTAACTTAAAACCCACAAGACCCTCTTTTGTTGAAACATGTTAACATGCTATCTCCTTCTACAGTATTTCCCAGTTCAGTGACAGAGAGCCATCCCCTATCAGCCAGTCACACTGGATATAGTATATAGTAGTAAGTATAAGTTGGTTGTAGCAGCATTGTGAACTGGTTTTACCTTTACCATTAGCTAGGAACCTTTAGTGATACTTATGAGGACTCTTACAGGAAAGATAAAATGCTTTGTGCATACAGCCCCAGATGTGTCAGTGGTAAAATGAGCAGCAAAAATGGCACATCATTAAACAATGTTTATTCAGTTCCTTAAAATGGCCAAACTGGACTTTTAGACACATAACCAGCTGTTCTTAGCTACCATTGTCAAAGAGCAGCAGCCTTCTGCATGGCCACCGAGGTCTGTTAGACCATCTCATAAAGTCTTAGCCCAAGTCCTAAAGTCCTGCAGTAATGCTGGTCTGTCCAACATAGAGAGGAACTGCTCACAGTTTTAAACTTTTTGCTGTCTTTTCACCCATCAAGAGGTGCAAAATGGTCTGGCAAGTAATAGTTTGAAGATTACTGGTGTGTTTGAATTTGCCTATTCAGCTCTATCTACAACATTTAAAATACAACAACTGCAGGGGCTGCTGGTGAGAGATAGTTGCAAGATAAATGCAGCATGTTGGACTTTTTTTGGCAGCTAGCACTATATGAGGAAAACCCCAGGCCTGGATCGATGGCTGCTTTTCCCCACAGTCTAAATTGGATGGCTGGGGATTGATCCATCTGAGGGCGGAGAGAGGAGAGCGCAGTGCTGCCACAGCAACACATACCTACACCACACATACACACAGGTGTGTGCATACACACACTCACATGTGCAGGGATACAGGACGGCATCTTAACTCTCCTTAATCACGTAATGCCTCCCCAGTCCAGACCCCTGAAACCTCTGCGGGCTGATCCTGATAATGGATCCATGGCTCTCCCACACTTGACCTGGTGTGTAAGTCTGTATGTATGAACAAATGGTCATTTGTCTCCAGTGTCAACTTGCCTGCTCCCAAAGGGTGAGGAAGCAATTTGCTCTCACACACAGAGCCGGTATGTGCAGATGCAGCCACTGTACAAGTCCCACATTTAAATGCACTCTAGCTGCTCTACGGCTCCACCGGTGAGGGGGCTTGTCCAAAAAGATTATTTCCTTTTCAGCCACTGGAATGGCCAAAGAAGGATGTGCTAAGTAGTAGTTTTAAGATCAGTTTTGTGTCACAGTTTGCCTATTCAGCTGTATCTGCAGCATTTAAAATGAATGAAATAAAATGCAGTACTAGTGGAGGATAGTTGCATAATTGGGGCTTTTTTTATGATTGTAGAATTCTGCAGATCCTCGCAAACTCTACTTCATTTTCTTCCTGCTTCTGCCACCTCAGAGCATGTTAGTTATAATTACCTACCATACCATAATAATGAGCTGCACTCTCCTTCGGCAAAATGTCTTGTCTGAAATTCTTTAAAGTTTGTGTGGATAACTTTTCTCTTCATGATTTTGACAAATCACCATCATATACACAGAGCGTCCGAGCTAAATTAAATGCACTAAATCTGGTCCCCCTCTGGTTCCCCCAGTGCATCGCCATCAGAGACACACACACGAGCACGCAAGAGGGTGGGAGCGACTTGGACGATGTACTGAATCTCAGGTGGATACTGTTTGGGCTTTTTGGATTCATGAATTCATGAATTTCACCAAAAAGTTTGCCCAAAGTTACCTAGCCTAGCTTAAAACTTCTTCATCTAATCAACTTGTTTCCAGAAGTTTCTTGAATAAAGTGTCATTTTGTTGGTACCAGTGGGCTGATCTGCCTTATTCTGCCTCCTTTCTTGGTCTACTTATCCATACAGTGATTTTGACATATCCATAATGTAATTTTGACCAGTCATATGTTGCCATTTCTAATTTTGCCCAGTGAATGTATACTTTTTTAAAAGAATTGTATTTTTGTGTCTGCATTGATAAGAGTACACTTGATAATATGTTAATTCGGTCAAAAGAATTGGAAAATGTCAACATATGGGATATCATCAAAAAATCTAACCTTGTGCATCCCTAAAAACTAACTCAAAGACAGCTTCACAGTGGTCTTGAGTGAGGGGAGAAATTGTCTTATTCACTTTCCCACTAAAAATTTCCCTGTAGAGATTTAAACTTTTAATCAGTGACCTTTTGCTTGCATGCTCACTCCACCTGCTGCCTCTTTCAGCTGAGGCCGCACATCTCTCTGCCCTTTGTAGCTGTTCTTTTTTCCTGCATGGTTGAAGGAGAACTGTTAGAATTTGTCTCCCTCTGCACACATTGTTTTGACTTTGGCAGCTACATTAGAGTTCAACAGATGAAGCCTGATCAGCCAGGAATAGGATATACAGCAGATACAAGAGAAGACAAGAGCCCAGATTCACTAAATCATTAGTGGGTACTAACATTTTTTCCAGCATCAGGACTTGTCATTAGTGCCAGACTATCTTCTTGACCAATCAGGGTCACTGGTTTCGCACATGCTCAATGTTGTTGAACAAATTAATGGCTTTAGTAAACTGAGTACTCAAAAGCTGATATAAATGAAGTAAAATAAATAGATGAATGTGTTTTTCAGATACAGTGAGTTCATTGGCAGTGGATGTGCATGTGCACATTGCATGGTAGCAAGATGAGGAAAAAAAAACAATAATCAGGCTCTGTTTGTTTTGGTGTGGCACAAATGGTACCATAGTGTGTACTTTCTGTTGCATATCAGTCAGGGCCATTAGCGTCTTCTGAGCGGGGAACTAAGAAAGGTAATCAGAGGGGGCTGCTAATCCTGTTGTAACAGTTGTTATTAACATGGTTGCTGCCTCTTTTCTTCTACCTGGCATGTCCACGCTCAAATATCAATAGGCACCATTAACTTCATCTCACTTGAAAGACTGTGTGTTGTGTTGAGCAAAGTCATTACGTGCACCCCTCCTTTCTGCTGTGTTTACTGTTGCATAGAGCCATTTAGTTGCCTCTTTGTGGCTCTGCCATTCAAAACGCAGATAGCCCGCTAAGGGTGACAAAGGACGTTCTGGAGTGCTGGTTTGTATTTCTATCCGCTGTTCTCTAACTGCAATCAAATCAGCCTTCACAGCCTGCTAGCTCGCAGGAACAAAGCAACACATATCACAACAGCAGCAGCAGCGCAGCTCGGGTCGCTGCCGCTGCTCAGCATCTATTGATTTCTGTGGGTTTTGTCTGCCGGGCTGTAAAGCTGCTCTTGTCACACATAGTCTAAACAGCGATGGCACCTCCAGTCTCTGTGGAGCCTGCAGGACACGAGGCTGTCACAAGCTGTTTAGGAATCAGCCGATAGTGCCGGCCCTTTAATCAGCTTCAGGGTCTCCATCCTGCAGCTCACAGCGACCAACGCGCAGATACAGACAAGCCAATCACCAGCGATGCCTGTCAAATGTGTGGCACTGGTGGCTGCTGCTAACTTCACTGATTGTTCTCCTTCTCCCCATCTTAACAACCATCATATTTAGCTTTAAAATCTTTTTTTTTCTTTCACAAAGTGGAACAAATCTGCCAGTGGGATGAGACAATCCCAACTGTTTCCAATGAAGTTTTACTTCTCTTAGGATTTTTTTTTTTCTGTAATTGAGTATAAATGTGTTGAAACAAGGAAGAATAAGGCAGATCAGCCCACTAGGATAAAGTGGATAAAATGACACCTAATACCTGAAGAAAATTCTGGAGTAGCATCAGAAAGAAGCTGGACTATCTCATCACAGAGACAGTTGTTTTTTTTTGTTTTTGTTTTTTTACCTTTTTTTTTTTTTTTACCTTTTTTGAAGAAAAATAAGATTTTAACTCTGGATATGAGACCGAATGCCTTGTTAAGAAGGAGGATTTCTACATTGCTCTCCACTGCCCCAACAAATAAAGCTGCACAGTTGATGGCTGAGTCTCAGCACATGAAAAGCAAAAGAGCAGGGCCTAGTTTCCTGAAAGGCTCTTACAGCTAAGGTAGTAGGATCCATTTTTACAAATTTCTCAAAGGAATACTCCAATATTTTGGGCAAAATACTCTTTTTTCGACTCACACAGTCTGAATACATATGATACATTGCTAAATAAAACAGCTTTGGAGTTGCTGTATCTCCAAAGCTGTTTTATTTTTTAACTTTTACAGAGATAGGCTGATGACTCCCATAGACTCCAGCTCTTCATGCTTAGCTAACACAAAATGCTACCCATAGGATTTTGTTGTAGTATTATCCAACACTCCAACTTATTTGAGAATCCATCCTGATATGATTTACTTGATTAAACATGCAAAATGACAACATACTGACAGGGAGTTCAGTAGTGTTATTACCAATTAATCAAAAGACACTCAAGCTTTTAAAATAACCAAACCAGTATCGTCCTGTCCCATCTCATCCCACCCCATAACACTGACAGGAAAAGTGTCAGTCATTTAGTTTATCTAAGTACTTAAAATTAACAGTGTCTCTTTAGAGGGAATTTAGTTTCTCTTCCTAACTCGTAAAATGAGGAATGTTCCTCCTTTCAAATATTATTATAAACGTGAGACAAAATAAAATGTACTTAGAAGTGGCAAAGTCATTGGGTGTAATTTTGATTTAAATCATTCCAGAGAGGAAAAAAGATTCTGCTGTGCTCTCATCAAAATCGTGACCTCAAGTCATGTTGCTGCTCTACTTCCTGGTCTTCCGTCTGCTGCTTTAACCTTGTATCACAATGCAGTGATTCAACAGGCACAATTAATGCACCTTTGTTTTACATGCCCTTGGAGGAAAAGAGTCCCAGGTCAATCCAGAAAAACACTTAATGGGGCTTCAGAGATAGAGGGAGCAGCCAAACCTCGGAGCGTGCTGCAGCCAGGGATCTGCCCACGGTCTTAATTAACAGCTAAATTCATACGGGCAAGTCAGACTGGTGGAGGTGCCTGAGCGCCTCTCAAGGACATGAGACTCTGCAGCACTGTTGCCCAAGCTCTGGGAGGAGTTATTTGGAAAGTGCAAGTTTCTTCGAAAAGGTTGAAAAAAAAGGGCCAAATTCAGCTAAGTTAAGTTAAGGTTTTTTTGTAAATGGAATCAGTAAACATACGGGCATAGCATGACCTAAAGTGGCATAATGTGTAAAGACTTATGCAAACAGCAGTAGGCAATAATAATAATGCTAATATTCTAATGGAAGAATTAGTATTTGCATTCGAATGAACTGGGAATTTAGGAGGATAATTGGTGTCTGTCTGTCTCCAGTTGATACTGACGTCTTATTTTACTGAATGATATTTCATCCGTCCCCCCTGTGGAATTTCATGGAAAGCCTGTTTTATCCAGCACCTCTTAGTCTCAAGGTTATCGCAGCGTTCAGGCCTGTTGTTTCATAAATCACAGGATAATGTAATTGGATGCGATCGAGTCACGGAGGCTATTAATTCGCCAGGCTCCTCCAGCAGCACTTAAGGTGGCATTACCAACACTCCAAATGTATTATCTCAATCAGTTGACTCGCAGCGACCACGGCTTCTCGCTGCAAAGTGGATAAATTAACGGAGGGATGCGAGAGAGAGAAAGAGAGAAAGGACTCTTCGTTCCGCTGCTGCATTTCCTCCTGCTCTCTTACTTTTTTTTTTTTTATCTCTCGGCGCTTATTGTTTTCCCCTCTCTGCAGTTCTTTGCAGTTCTTTCTCCCACTTTTGCTCTTGCTCTCCTGCCGTCTCATTCTCTTTCTTCCTCCAGTCTTCTTGTTATAACTACCTTATTCTCTTCCTCTCTCATCCTGCTCCTCTTCATTTCTCTCTCTCTCTGCCACTGTTTTAAAATG
Source organism: Myripristis jacobus (assembly GCA_900302555.1). Classification (NCBI taxonomy): domain Eukaryota; kingdom Metazoa; phylum Chordata; class Actinopteri; order Holocentriformes; family Holocentridae; genus Myripristis; species Myripristis jacobus. The sequence continues at coordinate 14,109 of OMLB01007798.1, read as the reverse complement.
AGACACCATAACATGTTCCCACTCTAACGCCTGAATCTAAACTCTGGTGACGTTCATGTGAGCAAGTGAAGGGACGTGAACCAGGTCTCATGTTTCACCGCCTTTCTTATGATGTTTGATGTGTTTATGAGCAAGACCAGAGAGAATGGTTCTGATCCGATTCCGATACCTGGATTTTGGATATTGGCCCATACCGAGTACTGGTCCAATCTTTCTTCTTCTTCTTCTTCTTCTTCTTCTTCTTCTTCTTCTTCTTCTTCTTCTTCTTATATGAGGTTGTAGTAAACCACGTAAAACTTCACAAAAATATACAAAGATGCATTCATTTAAATGTATTCCAAGGCAATTTATATGAACTGTAGGTTAAGTATAAGGGATAATCGGCTTGTAGGTGTGCATTAATGGTTTTAAGACACAGTGTGGTTGCCTGTGCAAAGTGCCTTAAAACCATTTAATGCACACCTACAGGTTAATTATCCCACTTTTACCATGGTCATTTACCAACAATATGAGGGAAAGAGGAGAAAACAATATAAAAATTCCATTGGTGTGTTTTCTTTCTCGTTGTTGTTAGTTCATCAAGTCGATAGCTCGGCTGTGCTGCTGCAGTTGATAACGCGTATGCTCTGACAGCTGTGCTTTTTAATGTTGCTATGGTTACATATTGGGTAGCAGATGACGTTAGTGCAGTGATCAGACTTGAGCTGAGCCACGTGTGCAGTACACGGTTGTAATGTTCACCTGCCGGCCAGTCAGAAAGAAGTATTCACCCAGACCATGGAATTAGTAGGCTTTGCATACAAACAGGTGGAGGAGTGCAAGTTCCTATGACAGCTCCTTTAATGTTTTAAAAAAACCTGAAAGAATCAAGCACACAGCAATGGATTATCAACTACTTTTAAATACATTTCACTCATAGTGTTGGCCACTACAATAGAATTTTCTAATTTGACTGCAGTACCAGCACACTCCACTGTGGCGCTATACCAGAATCAGCACAGTGTATCCGGGAAGGCATTGCCAAATTAGAAGAAAAGCTCTGTTTTCACTAGCTACAGCCATACTCACAGAGTGTTGTGGAGACAGTAGTGATAGATTAACTACAGAAATATTATAGAGCCACTACAGACAACATCGTGTGTGCATATACCATGTATCAGTGGATCAGTCAGTAATGTCAGTCCAATATCTGGTCTGTGAGTGCATCCGTAGTTCTAATTTGCACTGGGATTTCTGATTCCGGGGGTATGTGACGTTCCAGTATGTTATTTGTAATTTAGCTTTAAAATGATGTTAAATTAAAATATGCACTTTGTCATTTAAATATTTTTATTGTCATCATTGGATGTTAAACCGTCATGAAACTGTGAGAAGCTAAAGTCCTTTCTATCAGCAGATTTCTCCTGAGTCAAACCAGCAGTTTTTCTGAAGATTAAAGGCTCTAGTTTCGCAGACCGGCGAGGTGGGGGCGCTGTGCACCTGCGCTTCGCCAACTGGGTGTGGCCAGGTGGATTTTGCAAGTTTGGCACGCCGTGCACGCTGGCACAAGTACTCCACCGAAACTGTCACTACACCAAGCTGAATCTGTCGACACCTCCCCCTGCTGTGCCGCCACTACCATCTCAGTGCACGTCGGTCTGCCAAACTACCAAACTGAGCGCGCCTCGGGTTGCGCTGCTTGAAACTAGCTCTGCAGGGGGGTTTGCCTCACTGTGCCACCCTGCACTGCACCGGGAAACTAGAGCCCTAAAAGTTACTTTCACATGTAAGAGTGGAGTGATCCAATCAGAACACACCTCAGTTTTTTTTCCTCCCTGGAGCCCTCAGCTGCACTTGCTGCACCTGTTATCCTCTGCTAGTCTCAAAAAATGGTAGTAAGGGTTAGAGTGAGGATACCTGACCCAAGCCCGTCAGCACCCATTAGGAACTGAGGGGTTGGGCTGAGTTTGGACAAAAAGCTAGAAATTATGTTCAGGTTCAGGTCGGGTTTGGTCACGTCTGCGTTATTTTAGTGAAAAATTATGGATCTAATGTCTGTTCTGGGCAACTTCCTGTATAGTGCTGGAAATAGCCTATGTTTTGTTGAAGGCAGCATGTAGGCTATTTCAGGTGGTAAATGTAACCAAGCAATGGAGGATGAGCAAAGTCTTTTTTGATGCACTTTTTTTGGGGGGTGAAATTTACAAATTTCCAGTTACTCTAGTTTGAATTTAGTGCTCAATTGCCCTTTTAGAATTCCACTGGTAAAGATCACATCCAAGAAAGTTAGCCTGTTGTATCTACAAAGTACCTCAGTAACAGTTACATTTCACCTCACCTAAAAAAATAAAGTGTTCTTTACTGACTGGAAAACTGACTCCTTCACTGTTGTACTTGCCTTGATGTTTACCTGTTTGAATACGATAAAAAAGAGGATTTTTCAAATTTGTCTCAGATTTTATTAAAATATTTTCCATGATTTGTTACATATTACAAATATGTTGTGCTTTACCGGTCATGCAGCCTTTAGCCAATCTTTAATCCCTTCTCTGCTTGAGTGATACCAGTTTAGATGGATACAAGTACTCAGTTTTTGAACAACACAGCCAGACACTAAAAGCCCAAGCAGAGGTTTCAAAAGAACAGGCAGAAAAGATTGAAAGAAGTACATGCAAGCAGTAGAAATCATTGTTTTGGTTTGCTGCTTGACTAGGCAGGATCACTGCCTCCAACATGCATGCTGCTTATGCAACTGACATCAAATCACCTGCTTTGTCAACAGTTAAAAAAGTGTGTTATCAATAGGACAGCAAATTTGTCACCGCCGATGTCACTTGGGGTGTAACAAATGAAAAAGAAGCGATGAAGACATACATTCAACAAACCAAGGGACAACACAGCAGTTGAGAAGTTGCAACATGTGTTTTTTTGTTTTTTTTTAAATCCAGCGTGGGGCATCATCAGATGGCACAGTGAGGTGTGCTTGCTGTGGGAAGGGTTGCATGGAAATTAAGTGTCCTTCCAAATACAAACACAACACCATCCATGTGATATGTTTGGCCAAAGACAGCAACTTCTGCCTTGAGATTGTTGATGGAGAGCTACAATTGAAACAAGGTCACAGTACTACACACAGGTCCAAGCAGAGTTATTTGTTACAGACAGTAAGTACTGTGATTTTGTGGTCTGGACACTAAAGAACTGGCTGTTATACACACATAACCAAACCCTGAGTTTTGGAGGCCAGGCCTACAGTGGGCACAACAGTTTTTATGGCAGTGTCCTTGCCAGAGGCCATTGTACTACACTTCACTAAGCCAGTGTCCTGAGCACCACCTAGCAACATAACCTCACATGTAGAAGACTTTCAGCATAACACTGTGAAACAGGACAAAGAAGGAAGACTAAAACAGTAAAACAAAAAACAACAAAACCTGTAGTGTCTGTGTCATGGACCCGAAGATAAAGGTGACATGGTGGCATGTGACAATGATCTGTTACAGGAGTCTAAATCTGGTATTGATAGTTAGAACCGGTGCTCCTATCTCATCTTTTGTGATCTCTGTGCATAGGTCACTGCACCAAGCAAGTTTCCTACACTCTGAAGGTTCTTGATTTACTTTTATGTAGTTCACAGATTAAAGACACTTGACCATGACCGTCAGAGTGATTCACTATTGCTTTTTCCAAAGTGGAGAAAGGTGGACATAGAAGTGAGTGATTTTGTGTTTTTAATATGGAACTCCTGAGCTGCAAAAGAATATTATGTCTCAAAACTCAGAAGTGTGTTGTCATTATATAGATCACTAATCTTGTTGAGGCCTTTGTCAGCCCACATTCTGAACCCAGAATCATGTGTTCCCAGAGAAAATCTCTTGTTTACCCATATAGGAGTAAAACAGGATATCTGGGGAAATATACCTAGATGATTTTATACTTTGAACCATACCTCAACTGCATTTTTAACAAAAGGATTTTGCACTCCCTTATCTAGCTCCTTTGGAGAGCCAGAGAACAAATTTAGGCAAAATGGTAGTGGAGTTGTTGTATTAAGTTCAATTTCCACCGAGGGTATAGACGTTCCATCCAGAAGACAACACATTACTGCCCTTATTTGGGCTGCCCAATAATACCACATAAGATAGGGTAGCTGGAGCTCTCCTCTCTCATAAGGCAGGTATAGAAGGGACAAGCGAAATCTCGGTCTCCTATTGTTCCAGAGAAAGTTTGTAATAATGTTTTTCATTTTGGGAAAAAATGAAGATGGGGGTTCAATGGCAAGGACTGAAATAAAAACAGAAATTTAGGTAGGATATTCAGCTTGACGATATTAATGCATCCAATCACAGATAAAGGGAGTAACACCCATCTATTAATTGAATCTAATACAGAGGCTATAACTGGGTCATAGTTCGTTCTGACAAGATCTTCTATTTCAGGTGTAATCTTTATTCCTAAGTATTTAAAGCCTTTAGATGAGTTTTGAATCTCTATGAACAGGTGCACTGAGTCTCTCAGATTCTTTAAGCAAAAATAATGCTAGAATTTAAGATATTCACCTTGTAGCCTGAAAACACACCAGACTCAGTAATCAGTTTTAAGAGAGGCAGAAATGACACAGCATGATTTCTCACATATAGAACAAAATCATCAGCATAAAGGGCCAGGTGATTTTCAATGCCTCCAACTGTAATTCCTGTGATCTGCAAGTGGGTTTTGATTGCGATAGCCAGTGGTTTAATTGCAAGGACAAATAGTAATGGGGATAGAAAGCACCCCTGGCATGTTCCTCTTGAAAGAGCAAATGGTTCAGATATTATGTTTTTGGTCAATACTAACGCAGATCGAGTAGTATACAAAAAATTTTATCCACCTACAAAAATTCTCCCCAAATCTGAAATGGGATAATATTTCAAAAATATTAGGCCATTCCACACTGTCAAAAGCCTTTTTAGCACCTAGGGATAGAATGGCCAAATCAGGTGTCCCTCTTTCTGCATATAAAACATTAATTAACCTCCTAATATTATGAAAAGCCTATCTGCCCTTAACAACACCACAATGGTCAATGCCTGTCAGAGAAGGGAGGTGTTTTTCAAGCCTTAAAGCCAGTGTTTTAGCTATCAGTTTTGTACCTGAATTAAGCAATAATACAGACCTAGGATCCACATTTTGAGGGGTTTTTACCTGGTTTTAGAATTACTGTTAATAGTGTCACACTGACACACTCCTCTGGTGAACCTGTGGCGCTATAACATGCTTTGCCTTGATACTGGGCTGCAAGAATAATACTGAATCAGAAAATCTCCATTTGTAACTGGGTTTAACATGTCTGTAAATTATCCCTGTCATTTGAACATGTTATTTACTTGCTTTATTCTGCACCAAATGTATTCTTGCAAAAGGATGGCCTGATTTATTTGAAAATCTACCTTGCTGTTGAGGAGGAAGCAATATGAATATGTGTTTTTTTTATTTCTGCAAAAGCTGCTGAAGCCAGCATGCTCTTCTACTGCTGAAAAGGATTTTATTTTTAATATTACTGGGTCTTTCTTGGGCATTTAATGAAATGGCTTCCTGACTTGTTGAGTGTATTCATCAGCAAATTAGCTCACAATACAGCCAACACAATATCCATATTTAATTGACTATGCTAACTAAGTTAAGCATCATAAGAGGTGGAGACATGAAAGCAGGCTTGATATCTTTCTCACTGATATTTGTTCTCCCTCTCAGCTCCCTCCTCTACTTCCATGTATCTCTCGCTCCCTCTCTCTCACTCTCTCTCTCTCTCTCTCTCTCTCTCTCTGCAAACAGTGGCTCCCCATGGCTCTCCATTTAGATTAAGCAATTTAACTGATTGCAATTACACGCTGTCGAGGGCTTTTATATCATTTGATTGAATAACCATTTTAGTTCAGCAGCCCCTCCCCACCTTAACACATTTCCTTCCACTTTATTCGGTATGGCAGGAGTCAGTTGCAATTTTCTTTACCCGACGCTCCTCTTATTTATTTTTCGTCCCCTTGGACCACGTTGTTGTGTTGTTTCTCTGCATGAGATCGAGCCCTGTGGCAAAACCAGCGCATTTCAACAGGAAGAGAGCCTCTTCTTCGTTTAGCCGTGGCTGATCAGAATAAAGCGCAGCCTGCCACGAGGTCAGAAACACTCTCCTGGGTGCAGTATTAGCAGGGGCAGTGTAGCTCAGGCGGTAGAGCAGGTGTCCGATATTCAGAGGGTTCCCTGTTCAATCCCCGACTCGTCCAATGTCAACATGTACTTGAGCAAGACACTACGTCCCCTAACTACTCCTATAGGCACCCTCTGTTGTGTGTGAATGTGAGGTGTGCGTTCTTGGAAACACTTTGAGCTGCATCAAAGGTGTTGTACAAATAAAGATTATTATTATTGTCATACATTGTACAGTGCTTTGAATGATGCATTCCATTTACTATTTCCAATATTGATTGAGAAACATTTGAGATTGCCTGTTCCGTGTTTGTTTCCAGTTTGTTAATATGGCTAAATCAAATGTTACTAATGTGTCTTTGCCAACAGCTCAAAAAGTTGATGGATTCACATGTTTTATTTATTCTGTTTTTCTGTGGTCTTATCTTAATTATTTTGTTGATATGCATTTCTGCAAGATCTCAATTTAGAGAAAAGAAATAGTGTTTTCCCAAGTTAATAGGATAATTTTGAGATAATGACAATGAAGTTTTCCCAAGATAATGACATAATTAACTTGTGTACTCCCAAGATAGTGAATTAAAGTGCCAGCCTGTTGTTTCTCAAGATTTCCATCACATCTGACATGTCATACTGACCAAATGAAGCCTTGGACACATTTGTATTATACTTTTATTCTACTTCTATTTTAATTTTGTGTTTAAAGACTCCATGAAATGGACTCTAACTTTCTTGATTTGGTGTATTTACTGCTGAAACAGGAAGTTTGGACGGGACATGGTGCAGGGAAGGATCATTCACAAGTGCAAACAACAGGATCTGAGTTGGGAAGAGAAACAGTTTTATTTAGTTTTATTTAGTTTTAGTTTTATTTATAGGGGACGGGTGAATGTGAGAGCATGTTTAAAGATTTGTGAAGGTTTTATTTTATTCACTTTAATTTTAATTTACACCCACTAATTCAGGGTGATGTCACTATTTAACAAAGTCTATTTTTTTTTTTATCGAGAACTCAAATTAATTATGTCATCAACTTGAAGGGCTCTAGTTTCCTGGCGCAGTGAGGCGAACCCCGCGCAGAGCTAGTTTGGACCAGCGCAACGAGAGGGGCGGACGGTTTGCAAGTTTTGCAGCGCCGAGATGGGAGTGGCAGTGCAGCAGGGGGAGGTGTCAACAGATTCAGCTTGGCGCAGTGACAGTTTCGTGCCAAAAGGCTTCGCCACAGTGCGCTCAAAGCTCACCATCTGAAACCACGTCTACTTTCAGCGCAAGGCGGAGCGGAGCCGGCGCAGTGGAAGTTTGGCTGACAGGCGCACATCACCAAAACCTCACAATCAGCACAAATGGTGCCAGTCTCCTTTGATCTGACATCAGTTGTGACGGGACAGTTGATATGTATGTGCTGATTGAGATAGTAGCATTGAGTAGTGTTTTTTGTCGGTATTTATTGGTGACGTGTGCGCACTGCTCGCCGGTCTCCGCTCTGCGCCGGTCTCCTGGGCTCCACTCCGCCTGCGGCAGTAGACCTCCATGTCAATTGTGTAAACGTTCCTTACGCCTTCGCACAACGCAGGGGCTCATTTGATTGGTTTAAAGTGAATCGGCTGTGTCAAACCCACTCCACGCCTTCTCTCCTCCCATGCGCCGGTAGGAGGAGCAGCGGAGTACTTGCGACACCATGCATGGCGTGCCAAACGAACAAAATCCGCCTGGCCACACCAAGTTGGCGAAGCGCATCTGCGGTGCGCCCCCACCTCGCTAGGTCTGCAAAACTAGAGCCCGAAGTCTCAAGAAAATTATCTCAGGAGAGCAATATTTGTCCTCTGACAGTAATGACAGTAATGACAGTATTATAGTAATGACAGTATTATAGTAAAGTATTATAGTAAATACAATTTTGTGAATCAGGAAAATTTAGTAAATTACTACTACTATTTACTATTTAATGCTTCTGTAGTTCTTGTGATGTATAAAAATCTCATATGTATGTCGCTTTGCATAAAAGCGTCTACCAAATGTGAATTGTAATGGTAACCGTCATACATTATCACCCCTGCTGGTCAGAGTACAGCACAGGATGCACATGCAGGTTTGGAGGAAAGTTAAATCTTTGCTTTTGTCTCAAATCTCCTTTGTGAGTGGGACAGCTATTTATCTTGTATGCAAAACATTTACAAATACAGATAGACAGATAGATAGATAGATAGATAGATAGATAGATAGATAGATAGATAGATAGATAGATAGATTAAATGGGCAATGATTTGTGATCATGTGTTCAAAAGCCACTTTCATCAAACCATATTATTAATTATTGTGTACACAGTACATACAGCCTCATAGCATTTAAGTTTAGTCCACCAAATTCAAAATATAAAACATCACCAAATCTCCATTTTGCATCAGGTAAAACACAACATTCTGTTCATCTTTTTCTCTATCCAGTTTTTCCCAAACAGACCCCGGTCCTCATGAACAAACAGAATAAAAACAGCCCAGGTTTGGTACAACTGACCTGTTTCCTCAACCTCAACCTTGAATTTCACATGAGCTCATATATATTCAGCTGAATCTCACAGTGCTCCTGCTCTGGAGACTGTTGAATCATCCAGAGGGACTCGTGACTCCCACCGCAGCACCAGACACTGCAAGATAACACCCCCCTGAACAAGTCATTTGAATAACGCCCTTATTCTAATCTAGTTACGGATGTGTGGAAAAGCAGTGCTGGCAGAATTTTGAATTTGATACCAAGGAGAAGTTAAAAATCTAAAAATATGATAGGCCTGCCAGGGTGATATGAAAAGCCATGAACAAATATGCCATCACATTAGACTTGAACAGTTTTGTAGCAACTAGGTTTTGATGTCGTTGTTGGTTCTGTTACTGAAACAATTCCCTATTTTACTCCTTTTCTGTCTTTCACATGTGTGACTCTGGAGGTGACACTGAAATGAAACTTCACCTTGCAGAGCACACTGGTTAAAAAATTCAATGTTCAGCAGTTGTTGATTGATTGAACATTCAGTATTGCAATCTGCTTGTCTGAGCTTTGTTGCTATTGGCTGATCAGTGTCAATGCAGGTAATTTGTATCACTGGTATCAGCCAACAGCAGATTGTGATACTCACCTTCATTTTTACATCCCATCATTAACCCCTCTGCACACCATATGGTTGACAGAGGGGTTAAAAAGGCAAACCTCAGAAGGCAGCCAGTGAAATAGCTGAAGTAATTTGCTGTGTAAGCTGTTGCCCACAAGTCCCCCAACCCAAACGACCACATAGGCCATTTATTACAACGCTCTAATATGACTGATGGGAGCGTTTCCTAAATTAATAGCACATACAACCCAAAAGACTGTCCAGCCACTAAAAATAATCGGTTAAGGTTAGGAAAAGGTTTTTTGTAATGGTTAAGGTTAGCAAAAGGTCAGGGTTAAGGTTGCAAAAGCTAGCTAGTAGAAGGTTATTGTAAAATTAAGAAAAGATGTGAAGAATGTTATTCAAGTAGTGCAATAGATTGACTTTACAAATTTTACTTTCAAGAATCTCTTTATTCTTAAGTTAAGAAACAAAATAAAAGGAAAATGAAGACAATAAGTAAGTGGTATTGAGAAAAACAAACAAACAAACAAACAAAAAAAACCTTGAGAAGGCCTTATTTTGCACCAGCAGGCCAGCAGCCCTGGCTGCTCGCTCTGTCCACTGCAGGCATGAGGGCTGAGAATCTGTCATCCAATATCATCAAGAAATCAATGACTCACTGCGCTAAAGTGTTGACCCTTGATGAGATAGATCATCATGGCAGAGATTGTTGGCATGAAGGAGGGGGGGGCATGACCTTTGTTTCTCTGTGAGTCTGGACTCTTCATTAACAGTCAGGTAAATATGTTGTTATGGCCTGAGGCGGCAGCTGACTTCCACCTGAGCAAGGAGCCTTTGCTGCCTGTAGCAACAACCAGCATTGCATGTGAAATGTGAAAATGTGATCCAGTCCATGGACATAACAGATGCTTTATTGTATCCATTAGTTTTCAGTAAGAAAGATTAGAATTTTCTTTGGTACTGAACCCAGTGGTTGAAAAAACAAACAAACAAACAAAAAAAAACACCTGACATTTTATTTTTCACCTTATCAAGTGAGATGGATGAATGATCTGACAGTGCTGAAATGATTATTCAGTTAACAGAATATTAAGTGATTTTAATAGCTGATCAATCATTTTAGTTGTCTGTCAAGTTCAAAAGTTCAAACTGTTGATTCCAGCTTCAGTAATCACTAAATTGTTAAAAATGTCTGACTTTTCTGTTCATGTCATCTTTTTTTTAGGCTGCTGGTCAGACTAAGACAGCAATTTGAAGACATCATGATATCCTTATTTTTCTCTTTGCTGATCAGACAAAGGAAGCAGTTGGGCTTTTTGTAAACTGATTGTCTAACTGATTAATCAGTTAATCCAAAGAATAATCTCTAGTCTAACTGACAATGAAACTATTCATTAGTTGTAGTCCTAAAGGACAACTAACTAGCCACTGGAAACACTGAACACACTCAAGGGAGAACACACTCCAGCACAGCAGGTTGGGAAACACATCCCTCCAGTGGAAGCCCTTTCCTCCCATCTGCAGCAGCGCCTTATTGGCCCAGCACTCCCCGATTGTGTGTGTCACATGACCATCAGTGCTCTCAATGCCACTTGATGACACACTAATCCGGATGACAGTGCTAAGCCTCTATATAGGCATCATCTCCTCACCGTAAAGCCACTGGCCGCTTTCCCTCATCCAGCATGAAGGTGGATAGTTGTTAATTTGATTCTGCTGCAGGGTTTGACATCCACTCTGCCGAGAGAGAGAGAGAGGGAGAGAGAGAGAGACGGAGAGAGAGAGAGAGGGAGACAGAGAGAGAGTGAGAGAGAGAGAGAGAGAGAGAGAGAGAAAGAGATGGAGAGAGAGAGAGAGGGAGACAGAGAGACAGACGGGGGGGCTGATGGCACTTATTTTAGGTGTGAGTTTAGGTTTGTATATGTGCACCTCTATGTGTATAAGACCATAACACAGCAGCAGGGGTTCACAATCAATACCAGTCAGTGCGCTTGCTACCTTGATGGCTGCTGACATTTTGAACTCTGAACAAAGTCAAGCTTCTGCATTTGGGGGGAAATCCCCAAAACTGGCTGTCACTGGACCCGATTTTCCTTGAGGCTTCTTAAAACATGTCTAACCTTCTGTATTAGCCTAATTTGTGGTGTAACAATATTGCCTCTAAATACGATAAATGAAATGTTATTTCTGTTATGTTATGTTCTGTATACTCTTGAGTCTGTATAGAAATGGGAAATAGCCATTACATGGGGCTAAAGTAATGTAAACTATTAAATTACGTGGTATTGAAAGTTGAGTTAGTTTTTAGAGGACAGAGTGTTCCATATGATCTTCTCCATGTAATCCTAAAAGGATGAGAGCACAGAGTTTGTCAGTTTATGTTGTTCCATTCTTTGAGGCTAAATCTGTTCTCTGGAATGGATGGATTTTAAATTGGAGTCAAGTACATGACTGAAGCAAAAACACACTGAAACACACTGTAAAATTACAGTCCTCATTTAAATCGCCCCCCTGCAATTTTCATTGTTGTATTTTAATTTGGTTGAGTGTTAATTTCAAGCCCTAAGTGCTCATTCTCATCTTAAAGTGGTCTCTGCCATACACACAATACATATGTTTCTGTGTGTGTGTGTGTGTGTGTGTGTGTTTGTGCATGTATCTCTCTCACAATAAGAAAAGTCCTCCTCCTGAATGTAGGCCCCAGCCATTCTTCCTCTCTGTTTGCCAGCTCACAGGCAATGTGACTTCTTGGGAGTTAAATTACATTTGTGTCTTGAAGAGACATTCCCATTTACACTTGCAGCCTCAATGCATTTTAAATCTCCTGAGCTGGTTTAAGAAATATGATTTTAATCCGTCCCTGTGTGTCTCAGGTGCACCTGGAGTTTTATGTGGATCAGTGTGACATTTCAGTATCATGTGTATACAGGGTCTGTCGGCTTGCTTGCCAGCGGCTGGTGGTGTGTTTTCGGATAGCTGTGTGTATGTTTATGTGTGGGTGTGTGTGTGTGATCAGTGTGTTCAGCTATACTGGCTGTAAGCATGTGCTGAAGTGTCCTTGGTTTGAACTTGCCACTCGCCTCATGAATCAATCTTGCCATTCCAGGGTTATCTAGCTGTAGTGTGTGTGTGTGTGGATGTGTGCATTGTGATGTATAGTGAATGTGAACTTGTTTAACCTCTTTCCATTC
>OMLB01007797.1:3697-18869 GCA_900302555.1 Myripristis jacobus | reverse complement strand
CCGTGGCTGCCTCATACGAGTTCTGATTTTTCCGATTTCAAAAAGCGGACTGGGTTTGCCGTGCTGACGGATCTCACTGAGGCACCTCTTTGAAGAAACACTGATAGAAGTCAGAGCAAACTTTTTTTTTTATTTTAACAGTTTTGACATTTCATTCATTTGTTCTGCTTTAGCTGTTTGTGCATTTTGATAATTTACATTGTTATATTTATTATACATGGAATGAAAGACTTGGGGGGGAAAGGCTGGATTTAAAAGAAAAAATATTAAAAAAGGGAGGGGAAATGCAGATGACAGGAACCCAGAATAGGAATTGCAAAGAAGGGCCTCTTCTGGGACAAAATAACCACGCTTTTTGGATATAACAGATACATGCCATTCATGCAACCCACGTGTGCTGAATAGGCAGGCCATTTTAACCCAAAATTGCTTCAGTGTGCACTATTCACTGATCAGAGTTATGCACTCCTCTGGTGTAAGTGTGGATGAGCGGCCATGATAACAACATGCCATGCAAAGGAGGAACTCCAAATTTGCAGAATAGCCATCTTACAGCGATCTTACATTACTTGCATCGACGCATTGATCGACAGCGCAGTGCCCTGCAGCGAATGTTGAGTGCTCTGAGCTTGCACTGTGCTGGTGGACAACTAATGCACCACTTGACTGTTACGGGGCTGATAATGCTTCTGATAATAGCCCGCTACGGTACCTGTCGATAATGCTGCCTGTGTGTCTCAGCTGCAGCCGTGTGTTTTTGGTGGGTTAATGGGGAGTAATGGAGAGTCTTACGTGCTGTCGCTGTCTGGCGCTCTGGTCAGCACACTCTGGACCAGGCCAGTCAGGCTGGCTATCTGCTTCTCCATGGCCTCCATACGCTCCAGTCGGTGATCCCTGTAAAGGTACAGCATCAATATGCATCAGAACTAGGTCAAACAATAGGTTACTCACTTGCGCAGAGATGCAAGAACTCCTAGTAAGATGAGCCTAAAAGCAGAGTAATTTTCTGCTGTGTGTATAGATGTCCAACCCTTCACTATATTCAGTTTGCACCTCGGTTTTTAGGCTACAGTCTAGTTGGTATAACAGTTTGGCTTGACTAACCTGAACTGACACAGAAATAAAGCTCTTTCTTTTTAATTTGAACATACACACACGATTCAACACAAAATGCTGAACGTGCTTTTGCTAGAGCTCTGCACAGGTTGTGCAACATAGTGACATAATGCCTTTGTGGAAAGTTAAAGTCAGTTATTTGGCCCGACATAATTTTTTGTCAAAAGCTGTGCTGAATGTTCGCCGTTTTTTCACACAAAGCGACTTGTAAGAACTGTGGAGAGAAAAAAACGAATCACAGCGTTTTAGTTTTGGGTCTAAATGTGCTACATCAGTAGGTGTTAAAATCACAGTTCATGATCAAGTGTATGTAGAGCGGTTTTTTAGCAGTACAAGATATCTTGATAAGATTCTCCGCACACACTCACACTGACCTGCTGTTGTCAGAGTCCTGTCCAGGCATTGAGGAGCCAAAACCAGGCGTGGCCCTGCCGGTCTCTCCAGGCCCGGCTGTCAGACACAGAGGCTCTGAACTGGAGCTGGGTCTCGACTTCGGGCTCTCCACAAACACCGAGGAGGAGGCGGAGTCCTTGCGGAAGGTCTGCCTGACAGGTGAGGCTCTGCTGGGCGAGCTGGAGTACGAGTCCCTGTCCCTCAGCTGCATATCAGGGATCTTCTGCGGGGAGGAGGGAGGCATGCGGAAGCCCATGCCCAGCGTGGCTGAGGAATACGTGTCGGAGTAGAGCGAACCCCCAGGCTTGTAGAGGGAGTCCTCGAGGTCCCCCTGAAGAGCAGCGGCAGAGTATGTGCTGAGGGAGCGCACCGAGCCTCGGCGGTACAGGCCACTGGAAACAGGGAAGCTGAACGGGTCTCCGATGGTGGCTAACGACTGGGTGGAGGCGATGCTGAGGCGGCCCTCGTGCATCAAACTGTAGGGATCCGCATACAGCCCCTCGTTCTTCATCAGCACCATGTTCTTCCCAGACACCTCTTCGTCGGGCTTGACGTCGCGGCGCTCCAGGATGGCACTGGGTGAGGGCGACAGGCCGGCGTTGGGGCCGTGGCCAGCTGCGGGATGGTGGGTGTGCTGTGGCTGCTGGTGCTGGGGGTGGGACCCCGGCCCGGCAAAGGATGGAGGACGGCCCCCGCTGTAGGAGAGGCGCGAGCGGGATGGAGAGCCAGAGGGCGGCGAGGCTGAGGAGGAGGGGAGCGTGTTGAGGCGGCGAGTGGGGGAGGAGTCACGAGAGGAGTACACCATCTCCCTCTGAAACGAACAGGGATGAGAGTTACCATGGCGACCTGCGGATGGGAGCGCTGCGTTCCCTACGTGTCGAGCTGCCACGAGGATGACACAGATCCTTGTTGCACTGGACAGCCTGTCACAGTCTGTGGATGCCAATACTAGAGGAGGAATTTCTCCAAAGACCAATTAATTGTCTACCAGCACAATTTAGTGTGTAAAAAGCGTGACGTCTATTTCACTTTTGAGCAGGACAATGACAGAAATGACAGAATTGAAGAAAACATTCAAGAAGTACGCCAATCATTTACATATTTGACAGCCATGTTGGGGACATTACTTTCAAAATGTAACGGATTACTTATTCCTCCTTGTTAAAAGTAGTGTAACTCATAATATTACTTTACAATTACTTCCACTGATTGATAATTGTATGCTGAGAAGTCCGACGGCGCTCTTAAAAACAGTCACAGAGGGATTTAAAAACCAGCAGTAAATATTAACAAAAATCAACCCGCATACATACAAATGAACTAATCGCCCAAATCAGGTCTAGTGCTGACCAACCTGCAGTGAAAACTCTTGCAAGACAAAAACAAATCATTTATGTGTACGCTAAATAATTGAGAGTGGCTTATTAAAACGATAACAGCAATTGAATTAAATCCTGACCATCACTTAAGCCAAAACATCTCGCAGGCAGCACCTCAACAACATAATGAACGGACTGTATTCAGAAATAATTAATGGAAAAGAAACTCTTAATAAACTACCTCAACGCTGAATAACTTCACTGCTTTCTGATCCTCACTAGTACAGAAGTATCAGCTGTATCTAATTAACAGACGCTTTTTGAAATGCTTCCACTGTAAGTGACATACATCACTTTGCTACTACTACAAAATTATAAAAACTCATTACTATGTTGCTCATATAAGTAAAAACATTATGTAACTGTCATTCTCTGCTGTCATTATCGAATAAAGGAGAATAATATAACTCGTGTTACGGCTGTATGTGTTCCCTGTGCTGTCTGTCCCTTTATCTGTCCTGGCCGCTCCGTAGCTCCGCCCAGGTGTGAGCGTCTAACTCCTCGAGGAGGTGCACCTGGCCCTGCGAATGAGGTGCCTAAAAGCTCTGCAGTCTGCAGCAGAGAGGAGAGGCTTCGAGCACGGGGACTGCCTCTAAGCCGGGGATTTTGTGCCTTTAGTTTAGTGTTGTGCGTCTTTATGTTAATAAATCCCCATAACTGTTTCCTTTTTTTTTTAAGGTGTTCTTAGAGATTTACTTCGGGTCAGTGCTGGAGTGCTGCTGGCCCCGCAGGCCTGCCTAAGGGTGGGGCGTAATGCTCGTTATCCCCGGCACTGTTTGCCAGTGATTCCTTCTGGCAACTCGAAGCTAAAGATGAAATTGGGGAAAGATTTCAGAAAATTGTGTCCGGCGGCAACTCTGCTGTCTGCGATTCCTTTTTTTGTCTCTTCCCCTCTTAAGCTTGACGTAAAGCCTTTGGTTTAAAATGTGATTACTATGAGATGGTATTTAGGATGACCTCCTATCTGAGCATATCCATAACCTCTGCTTTCCACGGCGATGACAGCATGCATCCTTATTTAGAGGGAGGACATCTGAACAATACCCGTGTCCACCATATTTCATGAAGCTTTTTTTTCTCCCACTCCAATTGCTGTGCTTTGTGAAGACTGTGGAAAAATCGTTAAATATTGTGCCCTGGTATTTTTCAACCCTTAGCTGCCTCTTTTATCCTCCTCAGGATTTACTCCAATTTATTCTCTCTGCTTCTTACAGCCACTCTTGTCCCTTAAGTTATCCTTAGTCTTTATTCTAATTTGTTTTTCTACATCCTAACAGACCCTATCATACAAATGAACAACAAACCTGAGCAAACAAACATCACAGGAAAGCCACAGACTAAACCGTAAAGTTCCTCCAGTAGACACACACACACACACACACACACACACACATGAGCACAATAATATCAAGACGCTTGTTAACATGCAGGACAGCGTGTGTGTAGTCTCCCACTCTGCCAAGGGGACTGTGCAGTCCACACTCACTGTGACCAAAGCTGCCAGGTAACTTTGATGTTTCCTGGATTTTCACCATCTGAGGGCTCCTTGAAATCGGGCATATCTGACATCTGTTATCAAACTTTCAGGCTTTAAAACAAGAAAAACTTGTGAGCCTGCTCCCGCGGGGGACATGTGTACATTGTATTCAAATAAATATTTAATGGATGTGAAATGGCTGAATGCTTAAAATCAAGCACGGTGCCTGACAACTGTGAGCCCTGAACTCTTGTTTGCAGGTAGGAAGGGGGTTGGTCAGCTCTCTGTCTGCCACATTCTTCTATTTTGTCTCTAAAATGCCGAGACACAGAACATGCATGTGCACGCACACCCACGCGCTTTCACACATACACACAGTCCTCATTCACTACATATTTGCATGGTTAATAGCAGGTAAACTCTCGGTGTTATGCAAATAATGCAGATGGTACGCAATATTTTGTGGGGAAAAAAAAAACAGGAACTTCAGGGTTCCTTGATCTCCACTAAAGCGGAAATAGCTTGGGATGTTAAAATATGCTTATTGCACAGAGGAACACTGCTTTCTGGTGTCTGCACAGCAACAGATGGCCTAGTTGAAGATAAGAAAATACATTTCCAGGAGGAATACCTGTTAAATTACTAACCTACATACACCGCAACAGCCTGTCAAAGTTACTGCTGAAATGTAAAAATCACTATTACCCTGTCAAGCAAACAAATGGCTCCGCTCAACTTGGAAAAACAGAATTACTGTAATAACCACCGAGGTCTACGTTGTAAGGATCAGACTAACAGAAGATCACTGAGCCTTTTTCTTCTAAAATAACTTGCCCCATTTCCCCGCTCCCCCTTTCCTCACCCTCAAGTCTCCATTAGCCAGATGTGCAGCAGCAGGGTAGGAGGCATAGATGGGCTCTTTGCGGTAAATCTTGATGATGCTACGGTCCTGAATGTCCCGGACGTCCTCCAGCTCGTAGAAGACATTGCGCGCCTCGTCCTTAATCAAGATGGCCGTGTTCGGCGACTTCAGCATGCCCGCCGTTAACTTCTGAGGGAACATGTGCACGATGAGCGCGTGCAGCGTGTCCAGGCTGCTTAGCTCATGGGTGATGTGCACCCGTCGTGTCTCATCGCCATACTGTAGGAACAGCACGCCTGAAAAGAGGGTGGTGAGAAAGAGGGGGCAGTGAAGTCAGAACAAGATGGTTGGACAGAAGAAATGGATGGAGAGGAACAACTTAAGAATGTCGCTACCATTGCGCATTTGTGGTTTCGCCAGCTAGCACGAGCGGACTTGTGACCAAAAATTTCTACCTTTTGGCACATAACATCCATTTTCTAGCTGAGATGCTGGTATGAATAATCAGGGAAAGATTAGGCAGTACATCTTTCTGAACGTGAGAAGAGGGTCGTGGGAGTTGTGTGAAATTCACAGCTAAGGTGTGAAGACTTTTTCACTTTAACAGAACTTTCGCTTACTAAGGGCTGTCACTTTTTCCCAAAGTCAAACGAAACGAACCCAAAGTAAAAGAGTTCCTTTGAACTGGTTTGAACTCTTATGTAATCAAAATTCTCCAGTGCACCTCCAGCCACCCAGCCTCGCAGTCGCGATCCACAATTCATTTCAAACATAAACACAATCTTTGTCCACACAAGCGTTTTAGCGCCGTATCACAAATAATCTCCATCCATACTAACACGCCTAACCCTAACCAGCAACACTGCCACTAATGTGAATTTCCAAGTTTGGGGTCAATAAAGTAAATCTATCTATCTAAATCTATCTAACGCAGACGTCCCCAGATTCACCATCATTAGAGCTGATAGGGATGCTAAATTAATGTTATGTGGCAAAAGCAAAGGTGAGGGACTTGCACTGTTTCTAAACATCAGATGTATTATATCATTATTATCATTATTATATCATTACTATCATTATTATTGCCGGAGGAAGCCACGGCGATGATGATGTTTTTGGCTTGTCATGCTTTGTTAATGCTTGTCATTGCGTCGTCTGCGTCATCGCATTAATACGCCCTCCTATCTGCCTGTTCAGATTCCTACGCAACCCCAGAATATTCAAAATAATACACGGTAGGGCAGTGCATCCAAAAGTGTTTTTTTTTTTTTAGGAGTTCAACTATGCCGGAGAAGTGTGGACATCAGGTGCAAAAGTAAGTTATGCATTTTAAAACGAATATGTGTTGGTGTGGATGTAGCCAAGGGGAGAGAGAGAGAGAGAGAGAGAGAAAGAGAAAGAGAAAAAGAAAGAGAGAGAGAACGAGAGCTACTGGGACCATTATGAATGCAGTTATTTTTACAGTCTACGGAATGCACTCATTTCTGGTGAAAGAACATCACGTTTGATAAGATGACAGCCATCCTTTTATTCATAATGGTGGATACAGCTCCTGCGGCAGGAATTGTACCCATTTGGATCAATTTGGACGACTCGTGCAGCCCCGGTCCAGAGTCCGGGAGCTCGGCGCTCAGTCAAGCGGCACAGCAGAGACGAGACGGATACGCAGACGTGCAGCGAGAGCACGGCGAGCAAGATACCTGAATATTAATTAACGTCAATTTTGAATTCAAACACATCATCACAGCACAAGCAGTTGTAATTTTCCAGGTTTGATCAATAGTTTGATATTCGAAAAAAAGTGACAGCCCTACTCTTGCAATACAATATTTATTAGAAATACAAAATTAAAAAAAAAAAAAGAAAGAAAGAAATTCCTCAGTATTGAGGGGATTTAATTTGCAGGAAATTACTTCCTCAAGTGCTGGAACACCTAATGAACTTCGGAGCATGCAGGTGCAGAGGTGTGAAGTGTCTGACTAACTAACCTGAATTTGCATCTTGATACACCGTGGGAAAAATGAAAAGCCAACACATAAAGCAAATAGACAAGTGAACAGGAATCAGACAAAATGAGTGAGAACATTGTAGGGAGAGAGATGAAGAGAGGAGAAAACAAAGGGGGTGGTTAGACAAGGAGCGGAGAGATTGGCAGTTCCACTTTTCTAGCTCTCTCCCAACTCCCTATTCAAAAGAGCCCTCATCAGTCACTGCCACTTCAGTTTTACAGCCAACTTTTTATCCCGGCGTGCCCGGTATAACCCCGCACCTTGGTGTTTATGAGTCTAGACCAGCCTCACATTAATCCTCTCTCTACTCCCAAGGCCCCTGAGTACTAGATTTGCTCTCGACTGTGCTGTTTACTCTCGCGGTCCCACACCTTTCCTCCGTCCTGTGTGCTAACAGAGGCCTGCGCTCTGACACGCCGATACATGAAACAGTTCCCACAATCTACACCTTAATACTCCCAATCTAAACATGCACAAAACAATGGCTTTCACTTGAGCGGTCAGAGGAAAATTGCACAACATCTCAGATCGCTGGAACAGATTTCATGAAGGGAAGTTTGCCGATGCATTATAGCTGAAGATACCAGATACAGTTTCCATACCTGTGAAACATTAACCCTCTTATGAATTCATGCACCGTGGAAGACAAGCTGTGTTGTCTAGCACTTTTCAGAACATGGGAGTTACAAAACGCTTCAAAGAATATGAAAGAAAAAAAACAACAACCACAAAATATCACAAATATAAATGCATACATGTCAGTGTGTGCCTTGGACAAAAGTAAAATGAACAAAGGCACAGAGTAAAACAAAAGGGGATTATTTTAAAAAAAAATACCCCATAAAAGTGAATATTTAAGGCCCACTTGAAACATTTAAGGAATTCATGCTGATCCAGTAGTTGATGGGAAGCCAAAACCGCAAATTCACAGCCACCTATTGTTTTAAATCCCGAGAAAGGCACTGCCAACACACCTTGATTTGAAGACTCGAGAGGCAGAAAGCCACTGACGTTCAGACCTGGAACACCTCGAGTTATTGTTCGCCTTAACTACCAGCTCTCCAGCGGGTCATTTACACTACACTGAAACTGCTGAATGCGGTAAGAATATATAGTAGCTTATGGGAGGCTGTTGCAGACAGTGGAGGCCAAAGCTGCAAATGCACAGTCACCTTTTGTTTTAAATCTAGAGGAAGGCACTCCCAAGCACAAGCAGCGCCTCCACCTACTGAGGAAGTTCAGGACTTGATGTCAGCCAAGACATTTTAACCCTGGTGAAAATGCCTATACTCACCTTCAACATTTCATACTGGTACAAATATTTCATACTCACCCTCAAACACAAAAGAAAATTCTCCCGCATAACTTATCAGGCCAGCAAAATAATTGGTTCACCCCAAGCTCCCCTATCTAAACTGTTCAGCAGCAATCAGGAGAGCCTCTCTGATCAAGCAGGACCCCGCTCAACCCCTCCACCAGTCCTTCCAGCTTCTGCCGTCAGGGCGATGGCAGGTGTGTGTGTGTGTGTGTGTGTTCCAAAATGTGTTTTAAATGTGCATTAGTTATTTATTGTTGAAGGAAAATCTGTTACTTTGCGGTCAACAAGAAAGGTATCCTCTCTCATCTTCTTTCTCCCATTGCACCTCTTCTCCAAAAAGCAGAGTGTTTCACATCAAGGAGTAACGAAACGGGAAGCTGGAAATCGGGTTCCAGCCAGCGGGTTGTGTTAGAGTCTGTCCGCAGTGCTTCAGACTAAAGCGCATTTTATAGTTAAGCATAAGGTAAAGCACAAATACAGAGAACACAACAGTGCTTACATTAATACTCCTGCATTGATGTGCGTGTCATTGATCTCCAGTGCAACCTCAAAAACACTTGATGAGAAGTTGAGGTTCTTGGCCAGGTACACATCACCTTTGCAGAAACCCTTTTCAACCCACAATGTGTATCAAATAGCATCAGTGTATGAGCAGAAATGCTGTTTTCCCATAACTATGAAACAGGCTTATACAGTTATCCCTACCTGGTGACCGCAGCTTGTTCTGGCTGGCAGAGCGGGATAGCGGCAGGCTCTGGCGAAATCGGTTCATCCGATTGAACCCGATGGGAATGTCTGCTTCTGACATGGTCTCCAAGGATTCGGCGGAGGCAAAGGAGAGCTTGGCGGCCTGGTCGGCCAGCCCAGACTGGGTAGACTGGGAGTGCCGTGGACTTCGGCTCTGCGGGAGAAGTAGACACATGCAAACGCCATAGTCATTTCATTGAGAGGTGAGACGGAAGCAGTGATAATGGATTGGACGGGGTCGATGAAGCAAGACAGAGTGGAGGAGACAGTGAACACACAATGAGACACTGCACAATGAAACCGCGTAACAAGATTAACGAGACCTTCACAATGGTTTAGCTACTAGTGACTCACTAACAATTACTAGTGTCACAGTATCTGACATCAGCTGAATGCTGCCAAAGAGACCCAAAGTACAGTTGTATAAATAGCATGGCACCTCAGGGCGTATGTCTTCTAGAATCACCTAAGGTTGGCTCACGGAGGAAAAATTAAGCAGGAGACTGTATTTCAGCTTAGCATAAGTTGTGTCATGTTTGCCTGACTTTGCACACCTCCCACATGCCCTGATCCAAACTCTTGTCCCGGTGCTGCTCCAAACTTTAAATGAGTGCTTGTGGGAAGGGAGGAGAAGCTCATGTAAATCCCGGGCTGTCACTGCGGGCTTATCCTGCTGGCCTATGCCCAGGCATCTCTTCCTGGATGACTGTTGCTGCAGCTGGGGCTGAGCTCAGTGAACTGGCTCCCCGCTCCTCCACCACCGCAGCACCTCCTCCAGCTCCAAGACTACTGTAATGAGCTCCCAGAATGCTGTCTGATGACTGTTTGGATGACAGAGCCCGACACATCCGTAGCCACACAGTACAGTTGCTGTGCACATCTTCTCCTCCATCTCTGCACCGCATGTTTTTTTTCCTCTGTTTTCCTATTTTTTTCTTCTCTTCCCTCTTTCTCTGCCTTAGTCAAATATGAGCACGTTGTTACCATGGCTTTCATGAATGTAGTGTTTGGTTAATGTTACACAGATGCCACACAGAGGGCGGTCACTGTGCTTATCATCTCTCAGCAGTGAACTGTTTTGGGTTCATTCATAAACACACACACTGCTGCACAAAACATACTCATACATTCAGAGACATTTATGATGTTGTTAATTAAGCAATAAGCCAGGAGGCTTGTTGCACAGTTGCTAAACTACGTAGTTGCTAGGCAACACACAGCAGCAATATTTCTGTTGATTTTTGATTAGCGCCTTAATATTTAACTGATATGCGGCTACAGGTGTGCATTTATTGGGTATTTTATTAAGCTTTGAACATGACTGACTGTTCAATTTATTTTTTTAAGATTTTGATTTGGCATTTCTACTTTATTTGACGGCACCGGCAGAGAAACAGGAAAGGTAGAGGAGAGGGAGAGGGAGAGGGGGATGACACGCAGCAAAGAGCTTGGTCTGGAATCAGACTCAGGCTGCTGCGGCACTGCTGTGGCACATGCTCTACCAGGTGAGCCACCGGGGCGCCCAGAACTATCTGTTTTATAATGCACATTCAACTTTTCACTACCATACAAAATTCAGTCACACATACACACACACACACACTGCAATCACAGAATGATAGTGGTGGTGTCCACTGATAAAGGTGGCAGACAGTGTCTGCACACTCAGGGAGATGGTGATACTGACAGATAACCCCCTCTGTGTTTTCTAATGGGGTCATTTATCTACACGATGACCACACTGCACAACAACACAGCCAATGGCACCACAGAGGAGAGAACAGCAACAGAGAAGCAACACACATTGCAGCACGTCACACCCTGGCCAGCATGAGGCTGGGCATGCAAAGCATCGGGGGTGAACGCATTGAGAACACACGTACTATGATAAAATGCACAACCCACACTTTGACTCAGCAAAGCAATTCAGCGACAGCCTGCATGAGATGAATGGTAGTGACTGAATAGACCGCTGTGTCAAAAACACGTCATTGGGTTTTTCCTGAGAGTAGCTGTCTTTTTTTTTTTTCTGCGCTGCTGTGAAAGAAGCGGAGAGCAACTTTTTTTTTTTTCTTTCTATTATTGTTTAGAAATCATGAGTCATTCTGCCGGTGCATCTGAGAATATTATTTCAAGGCTAGTTACCCAGTTTGGGGCTTTTTAAGAAAAGGAAAGGGAATTGAGACTACGGTGCAGCATATCTGAGCTCTTCTCACAGCGTCTGCACAGTCTGTAGGGGTTGTCTGCAGCCTGGAGGGTTAGTGAAGCATGTTTGTGACTGGAAACACACAGGTTCAAATCCCTGGACCGGCTGAGGAAATCTATGTGGGGGAAGTGAATGAGTAATGCTCTTCGCACTCAGCTGCTATCGATGTGCTGCTGAACAAGACACTGAACCCATATGTATGAATGTGTGCAACCACATCTAGGCTGTTCATGTGTAGAATGGAAACACTGCAAAAAAAAAAAAAAAAAAAGAAAGCTCAATCCCAACATTGACTTCCATGTTCTTCGGTTTTGTCATGCATGCCAAGACCGTGCTATGAAAACTGAGGACATCGTTCTGTAATCATTCTGCAGTGTAAATATATGGGAGCGCGCCATCTGCTCGTGAGGCAGTGTGTTTGGCATGGGAAGTGGTAGACGTTGCGATGTTCACAGTGCCTTTTGAGGGAAACTGGTTCCACCTCATTCACTTCCCTCCGCAGTCCTCCCTCGCCCCGCTCCATCTCCACCTCCTGCTCCTCCTCCACCTCTTCCTTCTTTTTGTTTTGTTTTGTTTTTTTCTCTTTTTTTTCTGGAGCCATCAATCCCGACTTTTTCAGCAGCGCTCAATTACCGTGAGAACTCCACACTGTTATTAGGGCACGACGGAAGAGGGGAACAAGGGGGGAACAAGATGATCTTAAGAGGAACAGGAGCGACTGGAAAGGAAAGCAGGACGCAGCAGCCACAAACACACCTTAGGCTACAAACTGCATTAAACCCAACACAACCACCCACTATGGCTTTTCTTGTTTTGTGTGTCACTGACACAAGCACGAGCGCGTGCATGCACACACACACACACACAAGCACACACACCGAGAGAGGGTAGCTCTGTATTAAAGTCAGGATCCAGGTAATGGTAGCCGTGGTATATGGCGATCTCTCCTTCTGGGAGAGGACATGACATCAAACTCCATCTGACACTTCAATGTTGCCTCGCTTAGTTGGCAAACACACAGCATATACCTCGCAGAATACATACAATAAACGTGGCACAAGTTTCTTTGGCGCTTTAGTCAATAAATGTCAACTTTCACAATTGATTTACGCTCCTCTCTGATACGCCCAACAGTATATTTTCAATAGAGAAAGATGAAAACAAGTAACAGGAGAATTCGTTTTAAAAATTGACAGACAGAAATATAAATTCTGCCTGGTAGATCAATCAAGAGTGCTATTATTTATAAAGGAACCATTTCAAAAAGCGCTTTGAGGTATGTTTGTTTGCCAAAAAGCAAGGCAAATTTGAGCTGCCGGATTTCAACGTGGACTTTGATATACAAAGCAAACGGCATGAATCGGGTAAAAGTCAGGCAAGTTCAGGATCAAAGGTGAAGCCTAAAGGAGACCAGTGTTTGCTAACATGATGACTGTCGCTGGGCTCTTCTTTCCCCTCCTCCAAGTTAATGTAATTATCACACTCTTAAGCTATACGGCACTCCTCTGGGCTGAGTGAGAAAGTATTCATTAGTGAGAGAAAATCTCATAGACAGCTAGATGTGTATGAACTGAATGGAGTGATTTGCTGCGGGGTATTACTTGACAGACAGGTGTTAAGTGGTTAGTATCACAATCCTCACACTTCTTCCATATCTTTTGGCGTTCACCTTCCACCTTCCTCTCTCCCTCTTTTCACTTCATTTCTCCACCTAAAAGATTTCTCTGCCTTCCTTAAAGCCTCGGCTCCATCTTCGCCTCCAGCTGTCGCTCTTCCTCTCCCCACTTGCTCGCTCATGTCACTCACATGTCCCCTCCCACCGCTCTCAAAAACTAGCTTCTGATTCTCGCTAAGCTGCTTTGTGTCAACACGTCTGTTCCTGCCTCAGTCTCAGGTGGCCGTGGTCAAAGCAGTACCCAGGTGCCTCTCTTGTTGTGGTTGTCTGCATTTGAGCAGCTTTATTCTCATTCTCGCTCACAGAGCTTGGCTGCTTTTTTTTTTTTTTTTTTCCACAAAAGACAGAGTGCACACAAAGCTCTCCTTTTCAGAAAATGGAGAGGGGAAATAGCTCCCCGAATCAATCCATCTCTGACATCCGTTTGTCTCTCACTTGCTCTTCCTGACTATCATTATTTCGCTCCATCCTTCAAACTCTCAGGCCAATCTTCTGCCTTGCCCAGCAAGCACCGTCCCCCCTTGAGCCTTGTCTCTTTATAATACCAGGAGTCATCAATGCATGGAAAGATATGCCCTGCCAAATTGCTGCGGATTGTTCACTGTTGCGATCGACTTGCTCGCTAGAGGAGGGAGGGAAATGGAGTTTCAGCCATCATCTCCGCTGACATCGCCGGTCGTGGCCATCCGTTCTGATGAAGAGGAGAAAAAAGCAGACCAACAAAAAGCAGCAGCGCCAAACATGGCATGGACCATCCACTCTTTTGTCAGACATTCTCATCTTTTATTCAGCTGTGCATGGGCCCTTCTCCAGTGTCTGTAATTGTCCTCAGGAAGCGATATCCATTACCATATTTAGCATAACATGGGCGGTGAAACTTATTAGCATATCTTGAAAGCGGTAAATATTTTCTCACTGGTGAGATTTTCTCAATGCTGATGAGCATTAAATTTCACCTGGGGGGGAGCACAGGTAAAAAAAAGGCCCTCAGAGGTGTTTGGAGGAAGGGGTGAGGAGGCAGCAATGTGAACTTAAGTGCAAAATGAAGAAAATTAGCAACATCTCGCAGTTACAGCTGGACTTCATGATGAAGTGCCATCGTAAACGAAAAGGGTGTGTTGACGGAAATGTCTGTTATAAGCAAACAGCTGACAGGCACCGTGAATCTGTTGTCACTTAAGGAGACTGGTTGTTTAATTCCACATTTTGCTACCTTGAAACTGCCATGTGTAGACAATAAGTAAGCAGTCGCTATCATTAAGCTGCCTCGCTTAATTCGTATGTTTGGTTGCTACACAGCCATGTCAACTGATTGATAGATGCAATTCAGCATCATCAGAGACATTTTTGCAGATGCTGCCCTGGGAGAGACCAGCAGAATGTTCAGTTTGTTTGTTTTTTTAATCAAATCACGCTTTAAGCATCAAAACAACACATAAAGTGTTATGCAGTGCATTTGTTTGAAGTTTAAAGCCTCATTTTTCATGTTCATCTCACTTGATAGTCCAAGATAAATTCAATGTAAAAAGCACTGAAAGATAAAGGTATTTGTGCAAGCGTGTGAGCGCTAAATCTAACATTTTTTTTTATTAGATGCAAATGTAGATGAGGGAGCCGCTAAGTTCTATTTCATTTCAGTCTTGTTTGATGGCAAAGCAATTACAGAACTGTGAGATAAATTGCTCAGCCTAGCATGGGTCAGGGGATGTGGCAATTGACGTTCACTGACATTTCTACCCTGTCTAAATGATACTGCAAGCAGGGATTGAGGGAAGACTCCAGCACAGACGAGCGCTGGGCTCCTCCATACTCATCCGCAGCACATATCAGCACGCCCTGTAAAGATCACTCATCTCCCAGCCAGCCAGTACAACGTGTAAAGGAAGCCACACACGTCGCACAGCATGCCAAATAACAAATACTACAAACACAATTTAAATTCAGCACAAAGGATATGTGCTTCCAATATGTCTTGCGGCTGGCCTCCTCC
>OMLB01007794.1:22301-38445 GCA_900302555.1 Myripristis jacobus | reverse complement strand
TATGTAACAGCACACTTTAGGAACAGATGGATTTTGCCTTAAATGTTTGGGTGGGGCAAATTCCATTTTACCACCACAACTCTGTTGAAGTCTTTCGTAGAGGATCATACACTTTTTTTTTTTTTTTACATTCAGAAGCCACTCAAAAGTGTTATTAGAGCACCAGATGATGATTTGATGAAGGCGTTGCGAATTCTGCAAAGCCAGCTACAGTGATGCATGGCACAAGCCGTTCAACGTGCACACTGGTCCATGAGAGACAGACATTATTACTGTTTACCTGCATCTGTAGTGAAATGAACATGTAGCGATGCTGTTGCTCATAATCTGTCTTCTCCATTACCTCTCTTGCTGTCTTTTGAAAGTGTTAAAACAGCTTGGTAGTGATGCCAAGTAGGTTAATAACATGCAGTGGATTAAGGTTTTAGTGTGGCTGAGCACAGTTGCTATATTGGAGAACTGATTTACTGAGGAATAAAATAACATCTTAAACCTTTCCCAACACATTTTTCTCTCACACGCTGACCTGCATCCTTATGCTGAGGTACAACACCATCAAAATACAATATCACATTCATTTCTCTCTATAGTATACAAAGCGAGGGAAGAAGCTTCCGACTGACTTCAGAGGCCCAGTATATTACATGAGTTAGTCATGGCTCTTACTGAATTAAACATGGGAAGAAGAGTTTCTTTTTATCTACAGCCAAAGTGCTAAATCTGACCACTGCAACTGATACTCGCCCATTTCAAATCCTCCCTTTGATACTGAAAGCGTAGGAGCTTCACATGTATCAGTTTGTCCTCATTTTTTAATGGGTTTCAGTAGCAAACATCAACCGATCCACATAATATTGAAATAGTATTATACAAAAATGTTCTGGTTAATCTTTTTCACTTTGTTCCCTCTGGAACTAACATGTCATAGTTATGTTTGTTTTTTTTTTAATTGTTTTATGTGTGACTTTACCCCTGTGATTGTTTTACATGAAAATTTAATAAGGCAACAGTAGAATCAGAGTTTTCCTCCAAAGCAGCTCTGACCTGTGCAATTATAATTATCTCATCTTAAGGGGACACTAAGAAACCAGCTTGTGTGACTGCCCACTGTTCTTTGGATTTAGATAACAGTGAGATAATATTGTATTTGGCTCAGAATTGTCGCAAATGTGTTTTGATTGTGTGGGACTCTTCTTTGTGGGTGTGGAGTTGTGATATTTTGGGACAAGCAAAGATGAAAGCCCAAGGTCCTGTGGCTAATGAGATACCGAGGCAGTGGGAATGATGGTTTTAATTACTGCCCAGGACCAGTCTAAAGGGGGTGATTGCTGAAGAGCGTGCTGAGTGTCTTAGGTTGGGAGTTCAGACCCATGCCAGTCATGCTGTGCCTGGCTGCCTTTGATGCTCACTTCCCTCTGCTTTATTCCGCCATCGTGCTTATTAGATTCTTTGCTGCACGATGCTTCACTGCACCTTTGTTCAAGCCAAGGCTTTGCACAAAAAAGAGGCATAACCACTGAAACTTCAAACCCCCAGACAGTTTCAGTGATGCAGAGGGCAACTTAATCTTTTGTGGAAGTGAAATCTGTGGCTCTCCCATTGTGTGGTGGCTCTGTGCTGAATCCAGCGGAGAAGAGAGATGGATTGCGGGTTCGCTTGGAGGAGAAGGTGTAATCTTTATTGTGGGAGAATGAAAATGCAGGAAATTACTGATTCAGCGGGTTCGCATCCAGCACTGAATATGAACCAAAACGACACCTAAAAATAGAAACTGCGTCTGAGGTCATGAAAAGTGAATTGAGAAGATTCCTTCCTGCTGTCTTCTCACATTTCAGGGGAGAAATCTACTGTAGATTCAGAGGCAGGCGGGCAGGCGGGCAGGCGGGCAGGCGGTGTGAGTTCTGCCTCTCTATGGCTGCTCCCAGCAGGAGGGTGTTGCTACGCGTCTGGTCTCTGTTCCCTTGCAGCCCAGCTGTGGACCAGCCCTTTGTTGACTTTTCAAAGATCACATGGCATCCTCTCTGTGAGCCTGGCTCCGAGGGGGCTCTGCCTCCGCAGGACCCTGCTGTGGTCAGCACAGTCCTACTGCTTCTCTTACCGCCTCAGCCCAAAAAAATAACACCCTGCCTGGCTAATTTTTGAGCACATCAAGAAAATCCTCAGACGCACTATTAAGAAGAAAATTGTACTCAGTCTTTTTTGAATACAACAACCAAATTTTGCAGTTACTTCCTCTCACTAGCGACCTGTGACGAACTGACATCAATTATAGTCACTCCTTTTTAGTGACCAGTCTGTTAAATTAAGACTTTTTCTGCTCTTGCTTGATGTACCTCTATCCACAAATAATCTTCAGCAACTTGTTAGCCCCGAGCAAAGTGAAGGCCTTTAGCTGAGAAAGGTCTTTGCTATCAAATGCAGAGGAAACAGTCTTTGCCAAATATGAACAAACTGGAACTTGAAGGGGAATATGTCCTTGGCAGTGTCCTTGGAAGTGTGGATAAGAGGTTCAATCTTCTATGAATAAAAGGTTTGATGTTTTAGAGGCCATGACCTGTAGTCCATTCGCTGTAATTGGTTTTATGTATGACAAAACAGTTCGGCACCCATAGTGTCGTAATAACAGAATTCACTCATAACCCCGGTGTTGTTTTCTTCTTGAGAGATTATTTTTGGCATACAGTGTTGAAACACATACAGGAGAAAGGGATCAAGTGACAGTGGTCTTTGTCTTTCTCTTTGTTACTTTGTTGCCTTGAGTTTCATCTAGCCTATGAAGGAGTGGAGTGGTTAAACAAGAGCCCTATTATCACTGGACTCAAGAATGAATAAGAAAAAAAATCAAATGAACGCTTAAAAAATAAAAGAGATAAATAAAAAGAGGTAACTCTCTTTATTAGGGGTGTAAAGGTTCTGAAACCGAGACTGAAACCATAATACATCCAACCAAACCATGGCTCAAAAATTGAGGTATGAACTGGGGTGGGTGGTTAAGTGAATGTACCAACCCAACACTTCTATTTCTATTTATGTATGTATGTATGTTCACTTACATAATTTATGCAAAGTTAATTTCTTTGATGTTCCAAACTGTAGTTGATTTAATAAAACACATTTGTAAAGAAACATCATCCAACACTAATATGCACAGTAAGTGTAGCCATTAGCCATTCAACGTTCTGTACAGCTCACAAGGAAACGGCAGAATTACTAGTAATGACATATTTAAAAAAAAAAAAAAGGAAAGAAAAAGACACATCATGTTTTTGGGAGATAGACACCAGGATCATTCATGTGTCCCCACTAAGCTGTTCACCCCGCTGGCACTGCTCCATGCTGACACTTTAGGACATATTATTGGCCAGTGAGAAGAGGGGAGAAATGACAACTTGTGGCACCCCTAAAAGCTACATGAAAATTAAATAAAGTCTGTTTCTTTTCTTTAAGAGATTAGCAAAAGTTACACTAATACAACAAAAAAAATAACAACCACAAAATACTTTTATTATTTCTGCTGGTCCTCACTGTGGTGGGATGCTGTACATGGGTACCAAACACATAACCTGCTTGAGCCACATTACAATGAAAACCACTAACAACCTTTCATTTCGTACTTGTCTTACTTTGGATCATGCTGGTAGCTGATTGTACTATCCCTCAACATAGTGTGTGTTAATGTGTTGCACAGAGCACAGGTGTAAATTATTTATATGGATGATTTATTTTGGGGTGTATGTTAGCATAACTTAACAGGTAAGTCAACCATCTGGCCGGTCTATTTCTTGAGTGGCACATACTAATAATGCATATGATAACATTCAAGGAGAAAGTATTGTTTCTTTTGGTCCTCTTTATTTGGTTTCACTTTGATACACTCGGTTTATAATGATGGGCATGATAAGTAAATAGTTTCAGGCACCATGTGGTGAGGGTAAAATGTGAAAAAATTGGAATCAAAGTCAAAGGCAACTTTTATCTCACTGTCCATTTATGAGTGCTTAGAGGACTGCAGTTGGAAGACGTTCCTACTTTTTGACTGGGGTCATATTTAATGGAAACATAACACAATTTAGTGCATATTAAATATTAAAAGTCAAATGCTTCCCGATCTGGGAAGAACTGACTGAACCGACTTCACTGTTGTGAAGAAGAAAACAACAGCAAAAGTATTTTACATTTTGAGTCAGCTTGACTGCTGTTTTGACAAGGAACTGTGTCGTTTGAACCCCAGTCATTTCTACATGTGAGTGCACTGTTGCTTGCAGAGTCACAGTGTTTTCTGGATTCATAATAAATGGGAGGCCAGTTTGACTTGGATCCCAACATATGCTAGGTTTGTTTGCTCATTCTGCATGGGTTTAGAAACCCATGGTGTGTGTGTGTGTGTGTGTAAGAGTGATCATGTCTGCATGCCTGTATGTGTGTGTGCGTGTGTGTGCCTGTGTGAATGTGAATGTGTGCTGCAATTCCTGTGCCTTTTTGTGGGTGAACACACTGATGCGGAGCAGATTAGGTTCCACGGCAGGCAAAAGAGTAATCTAATTTTCCTAACCCGCTTACTGATATCATGGCATGGTAGATCCTTATTATTCAGAATCCTCTCTTGTTCTGGTTTTGCAATCAGGAGTTTGAGCTTAATGGGGCCACTGTGATTCATCTGGTACGGAGGCTTTGATCCAGTTTTGTTCCTATACTCTCAAATCAAGAAGTGAGGTTGAATAACTATGTGTGTATTACTGAACACTATGGATACACACCATGTGCTAAAGAAGAAATGTGTTCCTCGGGATTATGAGGATGATGAAGATGAGGATGAGAATGATGAGAATGTTGACTGTGACAGTGAAGGGCATACACAGTGCAGCCAATTTGCTATGCCATATTTAACTGTGTTGCATGTTCCTTCTCATCAGCTTTGGGCCTTGGTCTCTCACAGAGCTTGATTAGTGTAAATGTGGAATCCACACTGCTGGGGGCTGCAGGGCAAGCTTGAAGCCTGAAGCGCATTCATCAACGTCCCTGGCAGGGGGCACCTTTCTCAGCCTCACACCGCTCAGCTTGCAGCTAAGGCCAGCTTTTCTTCTTTTCCTTTCATTTTCACTCTTTTTCAAGGCTTTGGCCTTTGTTGTTTTTTAAGAGATAACGCGGTGTTTGAAGAAAACTTTTTTTCTCTTTTTGCCGGAAGGCCTTTACAGTACTGTACGGTTTGTGTGAGATGCATATTGTTAAATAGATTTGATCATGCTTATTATATCGTGCTTATGTAATGCTCATAAACAGAAAGGTATCACTTGCGTAAGCAGCCACAGGCAAATCAGCTCCATAAGAAACCCTTGCATATGAGGCATGCATAGTGTTGAACTGCAACTGTAATGGCTCTCTGTCCCAAAACATGGTGGTCCAGTGGGTAGGGAGGCCATGCACAGAGGGTTGGGGTTCAAATCCTGCATGGGGAAGCATCCGTCCTGCTGCTGTGTCCCAGAACGAGACACTGAATCTGCAAGCAAAATCCAAATCCCTGATGTCAGTGGGCAAGCCAAAACAGAATTGTCCAACCATAAAAAAAAAATCATAAATAAATCAATGAAATGTAGAATGACTTATCAAACAATAAACATTTACACATTTTCAAATCACAAATAAATCCTACTTTGGTATAAATTCTGTGTTATGTATTCAAAATAATTAGTATATCTGATTTTTTTTTTTTTAATATAGACAATCAACCTTGATGACACTATCATCCCCTTGTTCCCTCCAGCCCCCTCTCTTCCTCCAACAGGTAAACAGTGACTGAAGCAATTCCTCCCAGACGGGTCCCTCAGGTCTGAATCTGTAATCACTCTTAGATCTAAGACATGAAAGACTTGCGTACATCTTCCACAAAATGCCCTCTAAGGTGCCATGTTCTGTTTCAAATGGTTGGACTGGGAGAAGAGACCAGAAGTTGGGGAAGATATAATGGCTCATAATTATGCAAAAAAAAAAAAAAAAAAGGAATGCAAACGAGAAAGTTTTTACTTTGTCTTTGCATCCTTAATCGTCATACATCTGAATCATTAATTTTCATCAAAGGCACGAGGAACGCTAAACAACGAGGGGATGATCCATTTCAGACTTTAAGCCCTCTGAGTTATGCCGAGAGCAGGCCTTATTAATTTAAAACGTCAGCATTAAAGGGCATTACAAAAAGGGTCAACAGCAAAAACAGTCAATATCAATCAATACTTGTCAGAAAAATGTTGCTCACCTCACTGTAATTGCGCCATATATGTCTGAGTCAATCTTGATGTTTGTTTGCAGGCTTGAAAGCCTCCTTAAACCACATTTCCTCAGCCTGAATGTAGAAGCTATATTCACCGTTTATCCATGTTTTCAATTTAATATAAATCTTTCTGATTTAAATTAATTGCATAGATTAGAAAAAGTTGCATCAAACTGGTGTAATTTATATGAAAATAAAATCCTTAATGAAACAAAGGCATAAATGAACACTTTCTTGAAAATATCTTTTTGGCAAGAGGTGATCTTGTGATGGAGGGTTGTAGTTTACCCACATTTTTATTTTCCACTACAGTGGCGAGAGGTAAAAGTGGCACACTGGGGAAACTTCTTCTTACTGTGTTGTGGTTTGCACTGAAGCTTGGAAAATTAAACAGGAGATGTTGCTTGTTGCTTGATGTTGATTATTCTGGGATTAGCAGCATCATTTGTCAGCCAGTGGACTGATTTTCTCCCAATCCTTAGTGGGGAAGTTTAGAAGCCACAGTTAGAGTCACACTTGAGATATTTAGTGCACAGGCTTTGCCGCCATCTAGCGGCCAAATATCAGATCGCACTCAGGCCAAATTAGAGGGTTAAAAAAAAAGTCCAGACAACGACACACGCCACTGCGATCACTGCGCAGAAAAAACAGTTCTCTGGCTTTTTTTTTGAATGACTCAGCCAATGTGTTCAGTCATTTTCATTGCATTAATTGTACTACATTTGATCAACTGCACTATATATAAGCAGTAATGTCTGATGTAAGCTGGAGGAAAAAGTTGAAAAAAGAAAACGGCGTAATGATATCCCCAAGTGAAACGGCCTATGAGTAATCAACGAGCGGCATTTTACTCATCCGACTGTAACGTTTCCTAGGTGGGGCCGTGACACCTGTGCTGGGCAATTTTCAGTTTTGAAAAAGAGAAGTATTGCCTTGAATGTGAGTACAGGAACGGTTATCAAAATTTACGACAGTGCATAATTAGCTTCATTTGTTAGTGTTGGATGCCATGCCCACGTTAGCCATAATTTAGCTTCACGTTTAACCAATTAGTCTCTTCGCAGTGCCAGTCTCGTTAGCATATTTGAAGCAGGAAACAGCGCACTTATATGGCAGGATTAAACAGATTAATTAAACCAAAAGCTGCTAATTTTAAAGCCAAGGAAATGACGAAGGAAAATACGTGCGTCAAAGATTAAGTCTTTGTGAGCTAAATTTAAGTCAAGCCAAAACTGCGCAATTTTTCCTACGGATGCCATGCTAACATTAGCCGTAATTTAGCGCCAGGTGTGAAAACTGTTTGAAGTCGATGCTTTAATTGACTTATGTTTATTTTTTGCCGTCTTTTCACTGTCTTAGCCCTAAACAGCTTATGCCTAACCTTAACTAATAAGCCAAAAATGACCACTTAAATTACCACACCATCTTTGGGGGGAAAAAAATGCTTGGACGTACTGGACATTGTTGCGGTGTGTCAGCATTTTTCTGTATGAGCAGCAGATGGCGCTGCAGTCCTGCTGTCCGTCTCTGTTCATGGTTTTTTGAGCTGTGCCTCTTGAATCGAGGTTTTTATTAACTTTGCTTTGAGGAGGTGTGTGTTAGTCAGTCCTTTGGCCAGGTGTGTGTGTTTGTGTAATTATTGAGCAGCCGAGAAGTATTGACTTATTGCCCTTGTAGGAAAGTAGCATTTACTGCTGTATATATGATTCATTCACCCGTTACCAACTTACCTTGCCAGTAAGACATTTTTTTAACTGTAAAGTGAAGTGATTCATGAACTTTTGATTGACTATACCAGAGTTTTCTATACAAAAGTAGCAGTAGTGACTCCCTGTCCTCTAATCAGAACAGCTACACCCTTGAAATGGATGTATCAGTTGATTGCGTAAGTTGAATTTTCATCATGAAATTATAAATGATTGGCATATAGTCAGCCTGCAAGTGTTTCTAGTCTGCAAGATTTTAGTCTTAAACCAAACATAACTTTTGCTTTCAAGTTGCCCAGGCATGTCACTCTGTGATAAGTGATGGTAATTGATCCCTGATGTAAGCGCTCAGGCTTAGCTCCCTTTCACTTAAGTGTGGTATTATTATAAATGACATGATGGTTTGTTAGGGGTTTTTGTTTGACTAATAGGATTGCATTTGAAGATTTAAGATACTTTATTTTTGGTGTGTGTTTTGGAATCTCCCAAGATGCCCAGCTTTACCAGCTGCCAACATCTGAATGTTTTGTGATGTTTTTTGTGACATTAGGTTTTGGTTGTTTGCACATCATTTGGTTCATAAGGTTTCAGAATGTGGTGTGAACAACAAAACCTTTGGAGGTAGATTAACAGAACTATCCTGGTCTAAACTATTGACGTTTTTCAAGGCTTACTCTTTTGCACTAATGCCAACCTTCTTTTTCGATCAGCTGCTCCTTTAAAACTGTTTAAAAATGACTGGACGGGCAAGAGCAAGATCAAGAGGCCGTGCACGCGGTCAGGAGACTGCGAAGCCTGGAGCGGTAAGGAAGCACGTCTTCATTACAGCCACAGTGTGTCAGAGCGAGCGGCTCTGTGAGATTTTCGTAACAATTGTGTGAGCAAAATAACAGCCGAGGTGTTGTTACAATACAAACCAGTGTTAATTTTGACAGCCATTTTAATTTTAGTCTTAGTCTTCTTGACGAAAATGCTTATTAGTCTTAGTCACATTTTAGTCATTGCTGTCCTTAATAGTTTTAGTCAAGAAACAAAAGATTCTTTCTTTTCGATCGTGGCTTTATTGCTGAGAACCAGATCTTGAGTGTACTGTGCCACTATAATTTAGAAGATGCATTTGACTATTATGATGTAAAACAAAATATACAACCCCAGCTGTTTGTTTTAGGTTGGGTAAATTTGCTGACTTGTAAGTGCAAGTCCATCACCATCACCAGTGTGTTACCGTGTTTGTGTGTGCGCATGCTGCCTGGTAGAATCATACTGTGTCATAGGATGGATACACACGGCGAACACGGCCGCGATCCGTCTGGGCTTGTATATCAGCTGTGTTCGCCGACACCGGTTGCAAACTCATCTTTCTCCTCCACCTGTGACTGTATCTGCTGCTGCGTTTAACTGTTGCGCCTGCACTTGCCGTGGCTGTTGCTCTGCATAGATCACCCTACCCTCAAAAGATTTGTTCTGATTGGATTTCTTCCGAACTTGTCCCACAAAAAGGGTAGTTCTGACTGGATCTCTTCTCCGTTCGTCCCTCCCAAACATTTTCCTCCCGTTTTTATTGTTTGACTAAATTGTCAGTTATATTTCGTCACAGTCTTTGTCATCATATCTGACTTTTTATTTGGTGTTTATTTAGTTTTCATTCGTGAAAAAGGTTCATTGACAAATATTTTTCGTCATAGTCATCGTCAATGAAATTAACACTGATTACAAACTGTAGATTTTTTTTTTTACACAGCCAGATGTAGTAAATCAGATGAGCATTTTATAATTCTGTTTTTTTATTTGACATTTCATCTTGTTCTGCAAAAAGTAAGAACTATGAACTTTATAAATAACTGACTATTGAAATTGATGAAGCAATATTACCTTTTTGAAATAGATTACATTTATAATAGGTTTCTCTGTTAAATGTTGGCTATAATTGGAAACCTACAGGAACAGGCAGGAATATGCATGCAGAAAGTAAATGATATTAGACAGACTATGCCTGACTATGAGACATGCTGATGATAAGAAATAACAGAATCCTCAGACCTATAGCCATTTTGAGGAGCTTCAAAATTTTTATTATGTTACATTGGAAGGTCACAGGAGGTATGTGCACAGTTTACCTTTCATTTAATTATCAGAGAAGTCAATGTGTTTTAAAACTACTCAATATTTCATAAGAAAAAAGAATAACGTAAAAAATGACAATGTTACATTTTTTCCCCTTTTGCTTGTGTCTAAATCATCTTGCAACCCTAACCCTAACCCTCCCCAAAATTATTTCATGGTCTCCTGGGGGTCCTGACCCCCAGTTTGAGAACCAGGTCTAGATCATAAGGGCGGGATGGTGAGTTGTGTTTGACCATTTGGCAGTAGCTTTTTGCAAGAAGGTTTAAATTAAATCAAATATCACTTTTCTTCCCTGAGAATTGTCTCTAGATTTTTCATAATAAAATTAATACTTGAGTGTTAATGCTGTCAGAATGCCAACATTTTACCTTTTTTAAAAAAAAATAAATAAATAAATAAAATAAACCTGCTAAACACAATGTAGTGTAACATCTATATTCTCTCCAAAGACCTTGTTTTCTTGATTATAAGTTGCAAAAGAGCAAGTTGACATTTGGGATGAGAAGTTTAGTTTGATAGGTGTTTTGACTACAAAATTAACTAAAAATAATGTCGACTACAAATAATTCTTTTTTCCAGGTTAAGGCATAAAGGAAATGGATCACAGTGAATCTTATATTTTTCATTTAAGCCCCCACTTGGAAAACCTCAATGTAATCAAATTATTTAAAAAAAAAAAATGTGTGAGCTGAGTCATGATTAATACAGTGTCAGTATTTTTGTGAATTCCCAGGCTAAAGAGGAGGCACCAGCACCTGCCCCACCCACAGAAGCGGGGCTGGTTGGTAGAGGAAGACAGAAAACCACTCCTGGAGCTATGGCCACTGAAGGTACAGTTTTGTCCTCAGGTTACTTTTTAACGCACAAATATTCCTTTTTCTAATTTTGGAGGGGAACATTTTTTCATCTAACTCAGAGGTCTTCAACCCGCGGAGGTACTGCAGGGGGGTCGTGAAATTTTTGGCTGATTAGACAATTTAAAAAAAAAAAAATTCCCCACACAAATTTAAAAGTCTTTAAATACACATTAACATGAATCCAATATATTATAGCAAATGGATAAATGGAGACAAAATATGTAATCTTTTAGTCAGCAATGCATAGATTCAGCGACATGCGATGGTCTTGTGATCTCAAGCTGGGTGCCGCTGCTGTATCAATCAGGGGGAACCTGACATGCGGTGTCTTCGTGATTGATACAACAGCGGTGCCCAGCTTGAGATCACGATATCAGGGTCAGACATCTCACTAATGTGGGAGTATATGTGCCATCCACAGATGGCTTTAGGATGTCCCCACTACATGTATGTTTAAAATAAAAACACGAATCTCTTAATTATTTTAATAGTTCAGTATTGTTTGCAATGTTACAGATACGTTTACTCATGGCAGTGGCACTAATAGGCCATCACTTATTTTTGTTTCCACTTTACCTTTTGCTGTCACTTTGCATGTTTAAAATAAAAACTTGAATAAATAAACCTGTGTATTATTTGAATAGCTTGGTATTGAATGCACAATAATAAGGTACATTTATAAATGTCACTAGGCCCAGTTTAATATAAAGCACAATTTTATACAATATGTATTGAAGGGGGTCCCTGCTCCATCACTTGATCAGTTTGGGGGTCCTTGGCTTGAAAAACGTTGAAGACCCCTGATCTAACTAAATGGATTCAATTCAGTTCACCAGCTAAAGAATGACTGTGGTTGTGAACGCTGTTCCTTGGGACCCGAGGAGAGCGCTGCTGCCTGTCTATCCTGCAAGGCAATTAATTCCAGCCAGTGGATTTCACTTTGTATCCCAGATGCAAATCAGTCTCTTTAATGAATGTCTAGAATGGAAATCTGCAGAGTTTGGGTGCAGAGGAACAGTGTAAAACCACTGGGTTTACCCCCAGATGCTATTAGTACAATCTGTGGCTGCTAGAGCTCTGTATGTATAATGATGGTGTTTAAAACACTTTTGATTCCTGAATTCGACTGCGCAGATTTGCGACCTCAATTCTAAGAGAGGCAAAGTGAAAGCAGCTAGCACACTGGCAAAATAAGTGAAATCTGAGGCTTACTGGTACAAAAAATAACCAGATTTGTTAGTGCAACAAGTGCCTACACATCTGTATTATACCTCTCAGGATAATGGACTTATATGAGGGCAAACTGTTATCTTCTTGTATCACACCATTGTCTACTTAAAATTTGTGTCTTGGGTCAACATGCAAGAATAAACTGCAGCTCACTTTTCCCCCCCTTTTTTTTAAATAGCTGTTGTTGAGATCTCAGCTGGCTTTCAGCAGGTGAAGCTGGGAGAGCGAGGTGGACGTCGCCATGATTTTCATGATAGTGGAGTTAACACCAGGCAGGCCATGGAGCATGTCAAAGAATCAAAGACTGGTCTGTCAAAATTGAGCACATTTATAAGCAAAAGCCTGATTGAACCAGTGCACATGTTTGGATTGGTAGAGTGAAATGTACATATTTCTTG
The DNA here is from genome assembly GCA_900302555.1 of Myripristis jacobus. NCBI lineage: Eukaryota > Metazoa > Chordata > Actinopteri > Holocentriformes > Holocentridae > Myripristis > Myripristis jacobus. The sequence continues at coordinate 25,865 of OMLB01007794.1, read as the reverse complement.
ACAATCTTTTATGTGTACTTCTGCAGGTAGCAGCGGCTCTGCCATTCCGTTAAGTTCCAACTTCTTTCGCATCCTGTCCCGCCCCCGGTGGGTTCTATACCAGTACCATGTCGACTTTAATCCCCCAATGGAGTCTCGACGGCTGCGCTCGGCTCTGCTCTTTCAGCATGAGGAAACGCTGGGCTCCTCACGCACTTTTGATGGAGCCATTCTCTTTCTGCCACGTAGACTGCACAACAAGGTCAGTGAAGATGGCTCTGATGTAAATAGAGGGGTGGTTTCACACCTGGCTCGTTTAGAGCAGTTGTTTGGAAATCATTGTTTTGCATTTAACAGCCAAGAGTGGCTGGGAAACAAAAGTTAATTTCCTGTCCTGAAATATTTTCATTTTTGTGTAGGAGACTGTGCTACACAGTGAGACGAGGAACGGAGAGAGGGTTCAGATAACTGTCACCCTGACAAATGAACTGCCACCCACTTCGCCGGTGTGCCTTCAGTTTTACAACATCATCTTTCGGAGGTTAGTTTTCTAGTGGGGATAGTATGAAATATTGAGTAATTTTCAGATTAGGAATATTGGTCATGGTCAAGTTGGAGAAGGATAAATGTTTACCAGTAAGATTTTGTTATGTTTTTATTCTATAGTCCTAGCTTAAAATTGATTATCTCTAAATCTTGTGTCTCAAAAACTGAAGTTTGGTACATAATTGAAAATTTTAAATGTTTGATTCAGTGTCACTGCCAACATGTGGAAGTGAACTGTGAGTGAGCATAAGGATATTAAGTTACCTCTTTGCATATTTTAACTATTTGTACTAGTTAAAGACAGTACAGTGGCTACATGCCTGTATAGTACTATTTGCTGCTGTACATGCCTCCTGCTTCGGTGTAACAGAAATGTTGATCAGGAGGTATGATTGATGTGCTGTTGCTGATGAGGTATACAAAATGAGGTATAATAACGCTGATGAATCAAAGTCTTGAATAAATCTTATTTATTCAGGATCTTGAGAATGCTCGACATGCAGCAGATCGGACGCAACTACTACAACCCCAAGGATTCACTCAACATCTCACAGTACAAGTATGTTTCACTGTTGATTCTCAAACATAGCTTAAGCTGTCCTGAATGTCACCATTAAAACAAGTTTTGTCCAAAACCCTCAGTGGCTAGTAACACCCACAATCCACCAGGGACAGTATTGATATCACAGATACAGTTTGAGCTGTACCACTTGATTTAATTTTTGTCATTACAATGTCAGGTTGCTGAGATTAACAAAAATGCTGTTATTGATATAGCTTACCAGTATTTGTTGGGGACCTGTGATTTCAACCAATTAGAAAACATAGACTTTTAGAATTTTTGTGTTGATAATAAAAAGGAAATCAATTGTAAAATGTTCTTTTTTTTCACATCACCCAAGTCGAATGAACAGAAAAAAACCCTGCGGAGTCTGTACTGTGTTTTGGTGTCATTTATGTATGCGCTGCTATAGCCTCTGTGCTCTGACTGATCGCTCTTTGTTTTACCGAGGGCAGGGCTCAGCCCCTCTTACACACACATATACCGTAACTATTGAAGCACTTCCTTTGTTTGCAGTGTTATAAATTCATTTATATTCATTTTTTTTTTTATTCAACTGTGGAAATTTCATTCATCCACAGTGATTAGACATTGAAGCACAAAACAGTAGGAAAAAATGCAAAACAGAATTTGATTTCATAGGGTCTTGCTATGGTCATAAAATTCCTCTGGTGTGTGTAGGCTGCCACGCCTCCCTGCCCTGTTGCCACACACACACACACACACCTCTGTCCCAGTGCATGGTCCATACAGAGATTATAAAATTGATCTCTGGTACACATGACGTTATGTTCTGTTTGAGACTAATGCACTCTTAGTGCCTCTTAATGATTTTTAGTTTGCTCCAAACTGACAAATTTTGGTAACCATGGTGACAGCTTGGGTCAGGATGGCTTTTTGTTGCTGATGTCCTTTATTTTTCCTTTTCTTCATAGCAAAAACATAATATTACTCATAGATTATAAATATCAGATAAAACATTTTGAGGTAAACGTTATACTATGAATGCTAGTGCCATTCCTTTTTTAAAAAATACATTCTGCATTGTAATAGTTGTTAATATAGTAGCCTTTGGTTGTAATATTTCCCCAGCTTGACCATCTGGCCAGGGTATACCAACACGATCCTGCAGTACGAGTCAAGCATTATGCTGTGCACTGATGTCAGCCACAAGGTGCTGCGTAGTGAAACGGTCCTGGACTTCATGTACAACCTCAGGCAGAGGTGTGGTGAGCAGCGCTTCCCTGAGGCCTGCACCAAAGAGCTTGTTGGACTCATAGTCCTCACCAAGTAAGTTCTGTAATCTGTACTGCTTTACTATTTTTGAATTGAAGTGCCTTGGATGACTTTGCAAAATCTTCAGTCTTGTGAGTACAGATGCCTTGACCCCAAAGATTAGAACTAACCCTTTCCTTTGCTCAGGTACAACAACAAGACATACAGGATTGATGACATTGCGTGGGATTACACTCCCAACAACACTTTCAAGAGGGGAGATGCTGATGTTTCCTTCATGAGCTACTACAAGAGTGTAGGTGTCCTGCTCGTAATGTGTTGCTGTAATGTGGAGGAGTGTTGGATATGGTGTACCAAAATTTGACTGCACTGGACAGTAAGAGAAGCACTTGCTGTCCCATATAGATAGAAGTTGTATGCAAAAAGTTGTTTGAACCATTATTTGATTGTAAGCTTTGGTATACCTTTGTGTCAGATAGCCTCATTGATGCCCCCCCCCCCCTGCATATTAGTCTGCACTGGAATAAACATACCATCTTTTTTTCAGCAATATAATCTGGATATCACAGACGGGAACCAGGTGCTTTTGATCAGCCATGTGAAGAGGCGTGGTCCTGTGGGAGGTCCTCCTCCGGGCCCGGCCCTGCTTATCCCAGAGTTCTGCTTCCTGACAGGTTATCCACTCATTTAGTCAGCACATGACTCCATATTCATATTTAATATATTTACATTTTATTTTTGGTCATTCAGCACTCTGTAGTATTCTTCTGACAATGTGTGTGACAGTATGTTATTGCAAGCAGCCAGTAGTGAGTACAGGAGTTAATGTTACAATTCCCTGACTGTTGATTTACTGCATGTTGCAGTATATGCTCAAATATGCTTAAAGTCTCAAAGAAAAGGTACACTTTTTAAAAGAACTGTTGTAGACATGTTAAGTTTTACTTGCTGGCGGTGTGAGTAAACCTCAACCTATATTTGTCAGTGTGAGATTTCAGAGTTTCCTCTATAATCACAAAAATGTCAAATTTTGTTTTCACTTCATCATTATGGAGCATTAAGTGCAGACTGATGTGGGGGAAAAAGAATTTAATGATTTTAGCATAAGGCTGCAGCATAACAAATATGGAAAATAGTGAAGGGGGTCTGAATGCTTTGATTGCATGTGTGTGTGTGTGTGTGTGTGTGTGTGTGTGTGTGTGTGTGTGTGTGTGTGTGTGTGTGTGTGTGTGTGTGTGTGC
>OMLB01007784.1:1785-15029 GCA_900302555.1 Myripristis jacobus | reverse complement strand
AGGACACTGCCAGCAAATGGGAAGCGGCACCTGAACCTGTTTGAAAAAATAGATTTCCAATGTAGCTGAGCGACGTATTTTGTCAACGAAACTGGATATTGCTTAAAATATTATCCCTCACTGCAAAAATCACAGTCAGTCTTAAAAAGCTTGTTTTTCATAAAGCAAGTGAAACAACAACAAAAAAAACTGCTGGTGGGAAGAGATAATCCCACTTGTTTGCAATGCAATTGAATCAGCTGTCATTTTTTTGATACTATAGTGGGCTGATCAGCCTTATTCTGCCTTGTTTCAGCGCTTTTTTCCCCCAAAAAAATTCCTGAAGCAAATGCCACTGCATTGGAAACAAGACGGATTATCTCATCCCACTGGCAGATTTGAGGAAAAGCAAACTTTTTAACACTGACTATGAGACAAAAAGATTGGCTAAGACGAGGATTTTTTTTGCAGTGAACACTGAGCCACTGTGTCTAAGAGCATCAACTCAAGGACTACTTCTTTTAGATCAACATTTCTGATGAAACCTTATTGTAATTTAGATGTGGAAAGTGGGGCCAATCATCATATTACTACGTTTAACAGGTTTTTTTTTTCTCTTTCTGCAGCATCTTTGGCTTCTACAAGGGAATCCTTCCTCCAATCCTTGCAGAGACGCCAAAGCGAGCAGTGAAGGTAATGCTAAGGATATACCATCGACGGTATTGGTTGCGCATGCTAGTCCACACAAGCATCTGAGCTGTTTGTGCTGTGACGCAACCCTCAGACTCTGGTTTCACCGTCACGGCTGGAGTCCTGCACTACCCCGTGAAAGCATACCAACTGCACTTAACATGGAGCACACATGTTGATCAAACACGTGACGGTCACCGCCATGTTTGCCTTTTCTGGTACTCCTATTTGCTCTGCCAACCTATCAAATATTGACCTACAATCATTAACGGTGAACTTTCCCCCTGAGGCCCATCTTTTGACACGGGCTGTATCTCTAAGTAGGTAAGCTTCAGTGCATCTCTCTCTCCCTCGCCCTGCAAGCGTATAATGGGGCGATGGTTGGGGGTGGGGGGGTTGGTGGTGGCGGTGGCTGGCATGGAGCTGCTCTGGTAATGAGATGCTGGAGACAAGGATGTGTGAACTTTAAACATAAGCACTCACACTGAGAAGATGGGGTAATCGCTCACACAGCGAACAAAGCTGGCTGATGGTGAGAAATGTCTGGAGCGAAGAATTTAAGCAAATTAAAGCTCAGATTAAAATGCCTATGCAGGCTTTTTGCCCTTAGCTCAGATAAACAAATCAGTGGCTGTGTCTCCGTTTGAGAGTGCGTATTAGACTCGCTCCTTTCCATTGAGACTGCGGTGTAAGATTCGAGCACTGCGTAATTTTTTAAGGTCGACATGGACCTCAGCCCAAGTTCCCCTTAACACCCGGGCCGTTTAAAAGGTAGTTGTTTTCGAAAAGTGTGTGTTCCTTTATGTGCATGCATGAATGTGTTTGTGTGAGGAGACACTGGCTTTTGACAGCTCATTCATCCCAATCTTTCTTCTGCAGTTTTTCACCTTTGAGCAATACAAGAAGCTGCTGAATCGCACCCCGTTGTCTCCCGGTGTGGTGAGTCTTCAACACAGAAGCACCTGAATACACTCACATCTGATGCTCGTACACACGCGCGCGCACACACACACACACACATACACACACATTCACACAGGATAGTCTGCAGCAACCAGGAAGAAAGTTGCGGGCAGTTTCAAAAATGAACTGTTTAGTTCACCTGCCAAGACTTGGTAAACAAAGAAACCAGCCAAGAATAATTTTTAGCAGCCAATTTAATTAATATATTATTTCATGTCACCCTACTTGTTTTCAGTAGTATTTCATGTACAGAATCAAGTAACATGAGTAATTTTTTTTCTCTCTTTTTAGCTGCTTCACACCTGCTTTGGGGTAACAAAGCACTACTAACATGAGACCAGGCACCAGAACTATACAAGCAAAAGTTTGCAGAAGTTTATGCGCTACCATTTTGTGTAAAGCCACTGTAGTACACAACCAGATCAGGAGCCTTGTTAACAGGGGGCAGTTGTTTTTCTTAAATTTGATTCACTCATAGTCAGAGTTTGCCAACAGGGACAAAGTCTGAGAACAGGTAAAGAGCAAAGATTGTATATAAAGCATTTAAATGACGTCTTCTCAAAACATTAGAAGGTAGTGTAGTGGATTATCATCACTGGTTTATCCACCAGAAACAAATTTCATCGTCATTTGTGGCTTTGGTGGGTGTTAATTTTCTGACCGTGGCTGCTCCTCCTGTCATAGATCTCCTGTAGAGATAGAGGTGGGTGCAGTTTCGCTTGAAATCAGAGCTGTATGCAAGATTCCTGTTCGCGAGGTGTGGTCACCGCACACCACCTATTCAGGTGGCAGCCAACTGTCAGGCATGATGGACGACTTACCTGTAACTCAGCTTTTACTCACCGCGCTGAGGCTGCCCCGGCACGGCATATATCCTCGGCTTGTTTGCACAGCCATTGGAGGAGAAATGTTTACCTGTCCCATCCATCATGCTCTCTTCCCCCTCCTCCTCCTCCTCGTCCTTCTCTTCTTCCTCCTCTTCCTCTTCCTCAAGTGCCTCTAACCCCATTTTCTCAAGAGGCCCCCAGGTATCAAGTACTGTAATCACGTAGGATCATTAGTGCTGGTGAATTACAGATTGGGTCTGAATGGCGCGGGGCTGCCCCCCTCTCCTATTCAGCATGGCACAGCTGAATACCTTCACTCTGATTAATGAGGACACACACAGTAATAATACAAATAAGGAATTAAAACGTGGCTGGCTGGCTGTGTAAACAGCGCGAGGCATGTCTGAGAGGATGGGTCCCGGGGCTCTGACAGCAGGATAAAGAGGCAGGAAGAGTAATGAGCTATAGACACGTTCTTGACATGTTCCCATTACACCTCGCTCTGGGCACGCATGCACACACATGTGCACATGCACACACACACACACAGGCTCATCATTTTCCCCTCATGCAAATACATAAGTACGCTAACTGTGTCAGCTGTGTGCCAGATATATACTTCCATATATGTGTAGTCTACTTGTTCCATTATACTTGTCAAACAATTATTATTACAATTACAATGATTATTAAAACATAAGGAATTTTCCCCCTTCTTTTATTTTTGTATTGGCCTGTTCTTTTTTTGTATTTAGTGTACTGCCTCTTTAATGCAGAGTCTTTATGTTTTAAACACTTGATCAGCTTCCTACTTCCCTCACATTCCTACTGCCTCCTTTCGTTCACCTTCCTTTCACTCTTGTCTCTCTCATGTCATTTGTCAAACAACAACAATAACAGTCGTGACAGAAACGAGTGGCCATTGTAGAGGTGACAGAGAAACTCGGAGAACAGGTTTCAGAAAATAAAACTGCGATTCAGTAAAAAGCCCAATTAGCTTGATACCAAATACCTTTGTGGCATTTAACTATTAATGCGGTATTCATACCCTTCTTACCCTTTCTCCACTCAGATGATGTCTTCACACTCACTCTTAAATTATGCCGTTGTCCCCCCCAGGCATTGTCTGTAGCAGGGCTGGGTGCAGGCTTGACCGAGGCTGTCGTCGTCAATCCGTTTGAAGTGGTGAAAGTCAGTCTCCAGGCTAACAGAGATTCCTTCAAAGAGGTCGGGAACAATAAAACACTTCACCAATTTGTAACTTCTCATTAATGCACTCATTTGTTAAGACTCCGAGTGGTGTTTTTGTCATTGCTTGACATGTGCTTTTCTTTGAATTCAAAAATCCCGTCTGTACAGCAACCCTCCTCGTTTTCCCAAGCACGGCGCATCATTAAGACAGACGGCTTTGGACTGAGGGGCCTGAACAAAGGGCTGACGTCCACGCTGGGACGCCACGGTGTTTTCAACATGATCTACTTTGGCTTCTACTTCAATGTCAAGGATGCCTTTCCTACCAGCCCGGTAACATGCCAGTCACAATCTGTGGTCACACCTACAACTCCGGTCATGGTTAGGCTTAGGCTCACACATGCTAGTTACCTCAGTGCCAGACAAGTCACTTCAGCTCTTTGGCCTGGGTGTTTGTATCCTCTGACTACAACAACTTTTTGCTAACTGCAGGCAATATGATATGCACATGTCTCAGCCACCTAGGCACCGGGGAATAGCAAGTGTTTGACAGAATGATTGGTTAGCCTGAATGAATGCCACGGCAAGAGAGGAAAGAAAATCAGAGAGGAGCTTGTAAGATCAGTCCACTAATGCCTCGTCTGTTTGCTCTCCATAACATCCTCAAAGTTTCAGATTACACATCCGGCAGGGCCTGATGGCCCAAACAAAAGTTAATTTTGTTTAATGGAAACGTTACCATACGCCTGTTCCACATGTACAAACTGGAGCATTAGATTAACTCCAATGGACTAATTGGAAGCAGACAATGGTACTACTTTCAAGAGGAGGTTACAGTGGGAGCCCAATCGCTGCCATTTTCAACATTTTCCCAGCGAGATGTGATACACAAAGCGCTCAATGGTCATTCTACATGAATTATAACGATCTGGTTGGATGACTGAAACCGCTCTGTTCCTACAGTGTGGACATTGCCTTTGAGAGCAAGCCTCAGGTATGTGCTTTGATGAATCTGAGGCTGTGCATGGTAGGGTAACTGTGACTATTGTCAAGGCATGAGAGGATAAATATTGTGGCCTCTGACAGCTCCAGGCCGGGCTGACCATGGCATCACTCCAAAACCCTTTTGTCAGCAACATGAGCAATGAGCTTGCAACTCAAACGTGTCTCTAGTCAAATTGAGCAAACCATGCCCAAGCTTCTCTCATATTACCATTTGAATATTACAGAGGGAGCAGATAGCACACTGCCATCATTCAGAAGTGAATGTGTGAGGAGGTGTTTGCTCAAGGCTGTTAGGAAGTGGGTTGATGGGTGTACTTAGGCCACGGGTATGTTACCCCCTTCCCCACATCCCACTTGAAAAAAACAGAAGAAGTGGGATTAGCTGTTGACTTACCTCAGCTCTCAGGGTGTCCAGCCGCTTGAGAAAGGCCTGGACCAGAGAGGCTGCTGTCATTTGTAAAAATATCCTGGCCAATTAGCTGTCAGAGCTCTCTGAGTCTGGGCTTCTTTGGTACAGTAATACCCCTGTGCCGAGTCACAGCCCAATTACCCAAATTGTCCCCATATGCCTCCACAGTCTGCCTGCATGAACCCTGTTTATAAATCCTCTCTCTTGGCTCCCCAAAGAACATGTGCTTCTGTTCAGCCAATCAGAAAGCCGCACCGCAGTCAGGAAGCACTAATCTGCCCCCCGCTACCATTAAATGATCAGGGCTTTCATGCCAGCTTTGCAATCATACGCGCAAGCCCCCTCATGCTCTCGCTGACTGTCGCTTTCATAGGTATACACCTTCCGTCTCGCAATTTTTTATCAACCCCATGTCGTTAAGTTCCCCTCATCGCTGATAACCCTGAAAGTTTTATTAACTGCTGTGTTTTTGTGATTTGATACTATATATGTAGCCAAATGTACCATCTAATGTCCTCTCCAGAAATGTTTCCATTAAAATGATGCATGTGGAATAGCACACATAAATGTGTAGGCATCACAGAAACAGATGTAATAGAAGAGTCCCTTTCCACTTTTGCCCCACCTCTCCTTTCCAGGATCCTGGCCTAGAGTTCCTGAGGAAGTTTACCATTGGCCTGGTATCCGGCACCATCTCCTCCTGCGTGAACATTCCCTTCGACGTGGCCAAGAGCCGCATCCAAGGCCCCCAGCCGGTACCAGGAGAGATCAAGTACCGCACCTGCTTCCAGACCATGGCGCTGGTGTACCGGGAAGAAGGGTATGGACCAAACCAGCCACACCCAGAGGATACAAGGATTTGGCTTTTGTGACATGCAGATTTTCCAGCTTTACTCCAGTGGAAGAGCATGCATTACTTGATGCTAAGATGAATAACGGATGATCCAGCGAATGGAAACAAAGTAGTGATGTTACAGTTAAGAGTCAGTGCTGGGCTACCTTCACTTGCACTGCAAAAAAATCTCCATCTTGAGTCGGTTAGTGTCATATTCAATTTTAAAAGCTTGTTTTCTTCAAATTAGTGAAATAATCAGCCAGTGGGATGAGATATTTCCACTTCTTTCTAATGCAGTTTGTGGAATTTTTGTGGAAACAAGTATAAATATATTGGAAAACGGCAGAAGAAGGCAGATCAGCCCACTGGTATCAAGAAAATGACAAGAAATTTCTGAAAACAAGGCGATGAGGATTTGAAACATTGGGATTATCTCATCCCACTGGCAGACTTTTTTCACTTGGTGTAAGAAAAACACAATTCTAATACTCAGAATGAGGCTAAATGACTTGTCATGTCTACTGGAGATTTTTTTTTGCAGCGTGTCTATCATCATACATTTCCGCAATAAAGTAAATGTTAGCATATTTTCAGGCCTCTGTGGATGACAGATCCACACGGAAGTTTCAAGGAAAGATGTAGTGTTATGTTAGCGTTTGCCTCAGGCTTTCCACTTTCCCCCCATGCAGCCATGCTAGACAAGGGCCAGCGAGATGTTTGTAGTTAGTGGACACAGGGGCCTTGGGGGCTGCTGCAGGAATGGCGCTGAAACGTTGTCTTTGCAGGGGTGCATAGAGGGTGCCCCCTCCGCCACATCCAGTCCCCTGCTCTAACACAACACAGTCCCACCTAATTAGTGGTCCCTATGGGAGACGTCGTTAAGCAGGCCCTAACGAGCCGCGCGGCGCTCCACGGGTCAATCTAATCAGACAGAGGGCCAGGGAGGAAGTGGGTCGAGCCTTATTAACGCCATCAGTGGCGGGGGCAGGGAGCGGGACGGGGAGCACAAGGCGGAGGCGGCCAGCCACTGATCACCTTGAACGCATTAAGGGGCAGGTACACGCCAGCACTGGCCGTTAGACCTTTCTCTGTACCTGACTGGGGTGAGAGACAGGCAGCCAGGCAATCACCTCCAAACTCTGCAGCTTTGCCAGCCTATAGCTACACACACACACACACACACACTCTATCACAGAGCAAAACATGAATTAAAACCACATACTGCTCTACACCAAAATGGAAATCGATATCTTGTGTTTGCACAGCGATGAAATAACATTTCCTCTCTCCTTCGGGCAGGTACTTGGCTCTGTACAAGGGGTTGGTGCCCAAGATAATGAGGCTTGGACCAGGTAAAATAACACACATTAATTTGTTCTTCATAACTAATACTAAAATAATCCTCATTACGATCGATGTTTGGACCGTATTATAATGGAGAAAGTCAATCCAGGTGCTGATGCAGGTATCTGGAGCTGGAGGCTACCTCAAGAGCACTGCTCCCAGTCTCAGATTTATTCACTCTTAACCATTTCATAGGCTGATCACCGCAGAGCCATGCAAGTATGTTCATGGCTAACATGGCAGGACAGCAGAAATGCAAAATACACGTTTACATTTGGTGAGGTACGAGCTTTTAATGGAAAACCACGGCTCACTGTTTGCTCGGCTAGTCGTTCCTGCTTTGCCCAACCTCACTGTGTTTACTTGTGATGCATTCTTGCATTGCTCCCAGAAATCTTTTGACCATATGACACTGAAACTCTGGAACCAATACAGGGAATATTTTTTTAGGTGGGCTGGCGGCTCCCGTTGGTTGGGTAGCCAACCCCTGCTCCTGGTGTGGTCGGTGAAATCTGCTGCATTCCCAGTATCTCTCTCTCTCTCTTCTGTGCTGTTACAGGTGGGGCGGTGATGCTGCTTGTCTACGAGTATGTTTCTGGATGGCTGCAGAGAAACTGGTAGAGGACGAGAAAAGAAACCCAACACAGTGCCTTATGGATCTCAACTCAATTCCAATATTTTTGACTGATCCCACAAATGTCAGACCAAAGTTTGTTTTTGTTTTGTTTTTTATCTACCTTGTATGCACAATATTACTATGCATAGTAAACACATCTCCTTAAACTGTGACAAACATACCAGATTAGCATTACAGTGGAACTATCAGGGGGGAAAAAACAAATGCATCTCATCCAAGTGGCTTTCTCAGGAATTGCAAAAACCGCGTATTATTTGCTTGACAAATATATTTTTTAATTCAACAATTGTGTTTTTAACAGCTTCTTTGGGCCTTAACTTTTGATACTAAATTCAGGATGAAAGTCTCCACAGAAGATAAAACGCCAAAGTGAAGTTGAGGCGTGTTTGCATGACAATCACAAAGGGCAAGTGGGGATACAAAATCAGTTTACAGCCGCACAGCTCATGTTACATGCTAAACACTGCACACACTTTGCGTTCAGATGACACTACATGAAGCATCCCGACTGAACTTCCCTTTTCTATGAAACATCAGCCTTATCACAATGTAAACCTGCTCATGTGGCTTCTGAAACCTGCGGCATGCAGACGACATGCTAAACACACACCGCGGCGATGCTATGACGCACATGTCTGTATGTACATTGGCACACGGCAAAGGAGGGACATGGACCTACCGTTTGACTGCACACACTCATTCACACACGTGTGCACAAACATAGACTCACACCCACAACATTGAGCCTCACATTCTATAGAAACAAGCCTTACAGCTGCAGTGGTCTGTAATAATTCACATACAGTGTTATTGTTGAAGCCTTTTGTGGAGATCTTTTAAGTACTATCTTTATGCATGAGCTTTTTATGTTCCCCATGGCTATTTGAAGTCATTATTAATCTAGAATAGTTTTGACATATAATGGAAAAAATGAATCTATTACTTTTATGACAAAAAAAATTGTGAGCTTGACCTTTAAATTTCAAGATAAACCTTTTTTTGTTTTTTGTTTTTAAAAAAAAAGAGGTTGTTTGCATGTATTGGTAACAAATCAATTAAAAACAAAATGAATTCTGGTTCCTAATTATGTGTTTGTGTGGGTGTACTTGTGCACATGCACTCATGTGTCCTGTCTGTGTTGCAGTGTGTGTGTGTGTGTGTGTGTGTGTGTGTGTGTGTGTGTGTTTGTGTTCTCTGGGAACATTTAAACATGGCGATGTTATAAGCATATCACTTTCCTTCAGTTTGCCTCTTTTCCCTGCCCCCTGTTCGTTCCCCCATTAGAGCCCGAAGTTGTTTGAGAACTTGTCAGCCGTAGAGGTCGTATTAGCCAACCGAGTGTCAGTCTTCCCTCTCTCTCTCTCTCTCTTTCTCTCTCTCTCTCTCTCTCTTTCTCGCTCTGTGGAGGGGAGTCAGTGCCTCTGCATAGCTTAGCTCAAGCTAAAACAACAAGTTCAAGAAAGTAAAATGCAGCCGAGGAATGGAGGTTACCGCACACATTCTCTCCCTGCGCCGATCTGTCTCTTACACAAATACACACACCCTAGCACTCATGCAAACACACACACACACACACACACACACACACACACCTGTTGCTCAGCCTTAGGGTAGTGGCTGCTCTAAACCCATCTTAACCTCATCTGGTAGAGAGTAGTAGCTTGTACTGAGCCACGTTGGCATTTGACAGTCATCATTAATGTGGGAGTTGCTCGCTGCCAAAATGGAAAGGCTCCTGGTTTTTTGCCCAGGGGCCCGTGGTGATAGACTAACAACTGCGGCTTGCAGACTGATGGAATAGTAAGCGCTTAACCTGTCCTCTTTGTAATGGAGTGCTGAATGCATATGTTTGTTTCAGACTTGACAGCTTGTAACATGTGCAGCATGTATTGGTGGTAGCTAAGCAACAGAGCCACCCTTCACCTGAATTCCCCACACACCGTGCTGATCATAAATCTTCAGTAGCCAGGTCGCCTTTTCCTCATTTTCTTACCCCCATCCCCCATATATTCCTCATTCTCACCTTTAAAATTTCCACTCCTCGGCTCCATTTTGACAGGCACGCAATCAGCACAGGACTGTACCTGTCTTTTCCCATGGAGGCATGGTGAGACTTTATAATTAACATGTACTAATAATTCCACGATTCATAGTACATGTAAAAGTGGTGTTTCATGTCAACGTGATTAGACATGGGAGGCACACCAAAGACACGGACCTAGACATTGTGATTTTCCAAGTGCGGTTGATTTTTAAGAGGTTTTTTCACTCACCTGTGCATTCACCGTTGCTGTTTTAAGGCATTAAGAAAACATTCTGGCCGCTGTCAACCTCTTTTAAAAAATCTTCCAGTGAGCAAGAACATACATAAAGTCGTGTATTCATGTAGTGTTACATACCCTGCTCTGTGTTACCCTGGAAAAGCCTGTCTTGTTTCTGATTGCATGTGGAGAAGTAAAGATAACCATATGACACTGAAGTCAGACTCAACATCATTAATTATAAACACGTGTTTGCCCCTATTTTTAAAACTACGCCTTTAGACCTCACTTCCATAAAGTTGACCAACATTAGACTACAAGAACGAAGATTATTAGGCTTTCGAGAAACTATTTCTCCTGTCTAGAAAACACACTGTTCCTATTTTTTAAATACTGGTGTCAATTAAGACAACCACACTTTAATTTTGTTGTATGAGTCAGAGGAGACTAAAAGCGCCAGGCTGATGTATACTCAGTTCATGTAGCTAGTTGAAAGGAAAAGTTGTTTGGCTTTGTGTGTAGGCTGGAGCGAAAAACAGAGGGCACGTAACGACTTTTTCATGCCACTCTTGTCCCAAGAACTTTCACGACAGCAAGTTGGTTGCAACTATCATTTACGTGATGGATGGTGGATGGTAGGGGTGGCCGTGAGGGTTGGTTGGAACAGTGAGTGTATGATCATCACGTCCCTGTGATGTGGTTCACATACGGTCAGAGAAACACTACGATCCCTGAGCAACGGTCCGTGACCACTGGATGCGGGGGAGAGTGCTTTCCAAGTCAAATCAGCCCCTGCGTGGGGAGGACTGTTGACACTGTCGCACGGATGGACTGTTTATGCTGTAACACAGGAGGACTGGGGAACTTGGGGCCAGAACTAAAACAGCCATGTCCTCAACCCTCAGCAGTGGGTAATGCTATGTAAAAGCTGGAGAGTGATTTTATTATGCTATATGCACAACCTCGTTTCAACCCCGATGCCCACTGTAGGACTAGACAGGGCTTAAAGGACTCACTCATTATTTATATCACTCCCTTTTCCCTCTAAACAACACTCTTTAAGTATTTTTGCATCATTTCACAAACATATGATTTGTCAACCGGGCTGAATGCGGTTCTTCTCATGTAATGAACATGTTGAGTTAACCCTGACAAACCCAATTTGGCCCTTCGGTGGAAATGTGGCTTACAGGGAGTAAAATTTGGGGCACATGCCTGATGACCTTGGAGACCACAGACAACTGAGTCCTATTTGTGTCGGTCTGAATGCAAAGTTGACTCCACCTCGGCTCGGAGCCTAATCAGAGTCCCAAGTACAGATTCCTTATTTTAATGCAGCAATAATGATGAGATTTACCGCATCACTTACATACACCTAAATACAACTGCAATGTTTTTATACCTGTTCCAGAATGCTCTGAAATTTCCGAAATTTCACATCGCAAGCCCTACACTTATACCTAGAAACTATGATAGGCTATTCAAAAATCTAGCATTCTCCTATGAGATTTTACTGAGCGTAACTTTAATCTACATTCATGTTAAGAATAAAAAGTGAGATTAGGTCAGTTTGCGGTTCAGGCATTTCAGAAATATGACGGTATTTTAGTAAGATATTATATTTGTCATGACTTCACCCCTGAACATAAAATGCTGGTATTCAGCCTACACCGAAATTAATTTAAAAGTGAAAATAGATTTAAACACTATGACCGCTACGGAGTCTATATACATATATGGCAATACATTTAAAATCATGGCATCGGCATCCTATGGTACACGTTTTATAGGCCCATTTCCTCTTGCCTTACTCCGGCACAGAAAGGCCAATTTCAGACAGGCATGTCTGTGAATAAAGCAAGGGCTATATTCTTTCGCAAGGGCTATGTTGTTTTAATGACTGAAATCCTTAAAAAGCATTATGTTTTTATTTCATGACAATTAGGCCAACTGCACTAAGCAGCAGGCCATGTCACACAGGATCTGTGCACTCTCAGAACTCGGCTATTATGCCATAATGCAGTCCAGTGGAACATATGCCATGTGCCACCTCCTAGGAAAGCATAAGTAACCACACCTCGCTTTGTTTGCAGATTTGTTTGTGCATCATGCAGTTTCCCGTTCACGTGGATCATTTTGCATAAAGAAAGCAAATGTTTTACTTGTAAAGGTGTATGCTTGACATGTCGTCACACTAAAAAGCAACTCGCCAAGTTCAGAGAGACCAATACCAGCCAAACAATTTAATAAGATACATTCAATTTCATTGTGCAACATTTGGAAGTGTTCAGCTCAACTGTTAATGCTATAGATTCCAGCATAAGACCAATGCCAATTTTGTCTAAATGTGCGTGGAGATTCCCATTGTGTCTGTGAGGCTAATTGCACTTCATTCAACGTACCTTAGTCTAATAAATAAACATTACGTCAACTTCTCTTTGGAGCTTTTGCATAGGCTACATTTTTAGAGAAGTGGGAAAAAACGATGCTCCATAAGACAGTTACTTTTATCAAAACATAACAAAAAAAGCATACAAACATTTAAAAAACAAACAAAAAACAATAGCAATTGATAAGCACCCTGAAACACGTAAATGCAAACTTTTTTTCCCTCTTCTGTGATTGCTTATTCTTGAAGGCGCCATACATTACCCCGTTTTCCCCAAAGACATTTGCAGAAGTGTGCAGTAAAGACTCTGAGAGGAGACATGAAGATGGATGGCAAAATGTCCTCATCATAGTAGCAGTCAAATCAGTCCTTCAGTATGCCTGTTCTGCAAGTTCCTACAGATAGCAAAATGAGTTTGTAGTACAAATTGACAGACCGTTTTCCCCACGTCTCTTTGGCCTGCAGGAAACCCCTGGAAATCGGGGGGTCGCATGAGAACGCCACAAACGTGGGTCCTGCGGCCGAATCCTTCATAGGAGTACAAAGGAGGCGGTGGCAGTGAGGCGACGCAGGCCAGAGGGGATCGACTTGTGTCTGCTGTCCCCGCCGTCTCTCCCCCCCCTCCTCTCTTCCTTCTGTCTCGGTCGATGTAGCTGGTCTTACAGTGCTGAGGCAGTGACGGGGTGAATGGCGTCACGGTTGGCTGTCATACTC
>OMLB01007777.1:8227-23837 GCA_900302555.1 Myripristis jacobus | reverse complement strand
CGAAGCCAAAGACTCCCTCAGTTTCTGTTTTGTGAGTGCTTGTTGTGGACCGGGACGGCCAGCCACTACTTTCATAATCAAAACTTAGGTCTTCTCAATAACCCACCAATGGTGTAAAATAAATAAAAAAAAGAAGACGATATTTTCTAAAGTAAATGTTTTTGTCATAATGAACAAAATGGCTACTTTCAAAGGCATGCTCACATTATCAGTTCACGTAGCCGACTCTCTGAATTTGGTTGAACCCTTTCAAGATCGAGTGTTGGGCTACTGAAGTAGGTGGCACAATCTCAGGTCATTTCTCTTTTTTCTAAACTGGACAGTGCCCCCCTTGTTAGCAGGCAATCAAAGGGCACCGGGATAGCATGTAGTAGAAGAGTTTGGTTTGGTTTAATGCTGCGCCCTTCCCACAATACCCATCCATTATAAACAGTAATACACCCAATCACGGGGGAAAGGAAAATGTGACCTCATTCGTTCCTTGAAAAGCTTATACAAATGAGTGAAGGATATAGGGGGACAAGGGATTATCTACAGACAGTCAGAGAAAGACCGATAAAGAAAGAGGGGGGAAGGAGACGGAGGAAAAGGCAATGCATTTTTTCCTGAGAACATGTCATATCTCAGGGCCGGGAAGGAGAGGCAAGGGCAGGACAGGGGGAGCAGAGGGACAGGAAAAAGAGAAAAAGGGGGAGTTGGAGGAGAGATGGGCATTCCTCTCACAACAGCAAAAAAATTCCCCAACAAGTCATGGCCACTTCTCAGGCACTTCTTCAGTTTCAGGCTCAGAAAGAGCTTGCAGGTGGCGTGGTCAACCTCTTCCCAATGTAGACTCTGTGAACAGGTACATAAACACCTCTTAGTTAACGGCAGGAGCTAAAATGTTATCAGTGACATTCAAAGCGGGATCTGGGGACCCCCAGTGGTCCTGGAGGAGCTTTCAGGGGATCCTCAATAAAATAAAGAAATTTATGTTCAATTTCACTGCAAGTTAATTCACTAGAAAGTGCTACGATGCAAAAATTGTACAAACTATTATTTTAATATGATGCCTTCATCTCGCCGCTTTGTTTGTTAGTGTTTAAAAGTGAAATCAAAATAATGGAGTATTTAACAGAAACCAGAATATCTTTTTTAAATTGAAGTCCCAAAAAATCACCTCAAAACTGCAACATTTCTGTATTACAGCAGTCCATGTATAATAAAATAACAAAGTCTTTTATTCCCAGATTGTATAACTTTGTGATAACTCATTTTTATACAAAAAGGATTATCACAGACTTAAGTCTCCGCTAAGCTGTCAGTCAAAGTTTCATTTAAGACAACTTTTATTTCTTTTTCTTGATTGTTCAATAAGAAAGAGAGCTGTACAAAATGACTTTCAGTTTCACAATGTCCCATTTAGAGCTCAGTGTCAGTAAGTCATTTAGAGCTTAGTGCCGTTACATAACTGTTTGAAATCCATAACAGCCAACGGGACATTAAACACTGAGATTACAGGGAAATTGTTTACAATAACACCGTCTCAGCCTGCACTCTAAACTGTTGCTACTCGCCGGCGCTGCGTCTTCCTAAAGGTCTAAGTCTGAGTTTGTTTACAGTGCTACTCGAAAGCCACATCACATACCAGAGGAGACTCACCTCCTGGGTGTCACCGCCGTAACGTATCTGACAGAGGAGCCGGGATTACTCTAACATGTGTTATCATAAAGAGGAAGTGCTCCTGGGAGTGGTGGCCTCGCGACGGGACAGCAGGTGTGCAGCCTTTTAGTTATTAACAGCTGCTCTGCCAGCTAGTCAAATATCAAGAGGGAGGAAAGTGCCCAGCTGCCTTCTGTCTGCTACTCTACAGCACCCCCTGCTGGTCTTTATGCAGACCACTGGACTTACTGGAATCACATGAAAATGTGAGGAATTTGCCTCAGGGGGAAGAGGGCAAACTGGAAACAAATTGTTTTCACACTTTGTCAGGCTTTCTCAGTAAGTACAGTGCTTGACATTTCAACTGTAGGTCATGACCAGGGGCAAAATGAAAACTGTATATATTGGCTGCATGATAAGCAACAAATCTACACATAGGAAACATGCATTCATATTTTATGTCCGTTTTGCATTCCTGATTTTCAGTGGATTAAACACAAAGAAATGTTCACATAAACACTATAAAGGGTTATGACTATAGGGCCAGTACTGGCATTTTATTTAATATAGTTTGGATACCAGATAATCATCATCATCATGGAGCTTCCTCCCTGACCACAGCGACATAAAAACAGTAATACCTGTCTCTCTGCAAATTTTATTTATTCATTTAATGGATGGATGGAATTGTTACATTATGGGTCCAAGATCCAAAGGCGCTCGAGCCTTCTTATGACTGCTCAGATTATTTTTCTTTCTTGTTTAATTCTCCAATAAAAGTATCTGGATCTGGATAATAGGTACAGTGCCTAAATTTGGCAGACAGCTTGGAAATCACACCCACGACTCAGGCAAAAATAACTAAATTCATAGTAATTTAATTACATTTTTTTTAATAAGTCAACTGACCACATGGTGGCACTATAATAATGAAATTTTGGGCCTATAACTTTTGAACTGCAACTCTCAGAAACAATAGGTTTGAATACAGTTTCAGTGCTTTTCTTGACCAGTAAATTTTTTGGAGTAAACATGGGATAACTGCAGTTTCTATGGCATACTGGCATAATGCATAATGGCACAAAATAATGGTTACTGGCAGCTTCAGTACAAAAATATCAATATCAGTTTCAGGCCTTCAAAATCCACATCCGTCAAACCCTTGTTGTCTATAAGTATGCAACAAAATTGAAATCAGCCCAGCGCTACTGCCAAGTTTCATGTTCAGTGAACCGGCTGATGATTGAACAGAGGGACCCTGGGTAGTGCCGTTTTTTTCTCGTCTTTTCTTACCCGAGTCCCAGAGCGAGGATGTGTGATAGTAGCAGCGAGGGGATGAAGACTTTGAGGAACTCAGCGGAGAAGATGCCTCCTTTCTTCATCGCCCCAGTCTTCCTCATGCTGAGTGTTACTGAGCGCCGGGGGTGACGGAAGTGAAACTCCCTGCAAAGACAAAACAAAACAAACACAAACAAACAAAAAAATGCTTCAGTCACCACTTGCAGTTACTGTGCAGGGATCTGCCCTGTTGGTGCTGGAGCAGAGACAACTGGACAACTCACAGCAGCGACAGACAACACACACACAAACACACACACACACACACAGTAAAGAAACTGCACAGCCTTGCCAGAGATGTGCTGGTATATATGGGTAGTAGCTGATATGAGCTTTACAAAGCAAACTTCTTATAGTTTTCACTGTCAATACTTGACATTTTTGTGACCTTTTTTGTTAAGTGTGCCATTCAATAAAACTGTCACATTAGCAACAGACAGAAACTAATATGATCCTTCATTCATTTTCCTTTGTCATGGTCCAAAGTTCAAATGATGAATACTGCATGATTTTCCTTTTTTCCTCAATGTTTGTGCTAATTTTCTATGTTTCTTGTGTTATGAAAACTCTAAGCCGGATCACCTGAGAGTAGAGTCTTTGTTAATGATAAGGTTTGTGTACACCTACATGCATGAGTGTATGTATGTTCTTAATGTGTGCATGCGTGTGTGTGTGTGTACTTCTGGGTGTCTTATGACTATGACTAATTCATTATAGTTGTGTAACAGATGGATGTTTATGGGATGCATTGTTGTCTCCTGTGTCTTCATTTTTGTTTTTTTTTAACTTTATTTAAAATTAGCGGTAGATACATACAAATTGCATTTACTGTGTTGCCTGTAGAGCGCCACTTTTCAAGCCCTTTGAGGCAATTCTTCTTCATATTTCCTTGCGAATTTTATTTTGTATCTTTAATACAGTTTTTTGTATGTGTAAATGAAGGAACCAAACCAAACCAGCCATGTGTTTAAAAACAAGCAAACAAAGAAAAACACTTAATAATCTTACATTCGATGTTGTATCTCATGTTTTGTACCTGCAATTGTTTTACAGTTCTTACTATTATGAATCTTGGTATCAAGATATTTTGGTTGAGAAGACATCAGCCATCATCATCAGCCTCAGTGAAAACATATTGGTGCACTGCTACAGTTTATATACTGTCCAATTTAAGGGCATTAACTTCAAGATATGTATGAGAGAGACTCGATTCATCACCCATCAGCAGAATTAAAATTGATAAAGATGGGGCACAAAACGACACTGCAGGATATCAGTCCTTTATGCACATTAATTTTGAGCTAATCACAGAAGTAGCTGAGCATGTGGAGTTGTTTAATGCACAGGAGAACGAGTTGAGAGGATTTTGAGATTAAGCTTCAGTGAGGCCACCGCCACTGAATTAATCCACTGCTGCCCAATGCACTGTGAGGGCAGAATGCACAGTTCCTATATATTTTCCAAAAACCACTTTTGATCTTCCTCACCTCACTTTTTAGACACTGATAACCTACTGTTCTCTGTTTTATGCTATGACTGATAACGCTAATACTATTACAGCATCATACACTATCCAACAGGGACAATTCAGACACATGGTGCATTTATGGACACCTCCCAAACTGTTTTCTTCTTACGTCTAAATTAAGTCTAAAATAAAATATGTCTAAAATATCAAAATCATGAGCGCGAGCACTGTTGTGAGTTTGTAGAGTGTAGTGGATATGTTCGCCATACCGCTACTGTTGAGATAAAACCACATCACTGCAAATGTGGTGACTTTCATATTTTTGCTTGCACTGCTTGTTTTGCTTTTGTACGTCGATGAACGAAAAAGGTCCATTAAACATGTTTCACGCTGCTGATGTAATTTTATAAATGCATGGCAGGCAATGGTTGGAAAGTAAGGCTGTTTTTTTTTGTTTTTTTTTTTCAATTCCTGAGGGAGGATTTACATCTGACAACGATATGACAGCTTTATTTGCATGGTGTTGCACTTCTCTTAAACAATGTTTGCACGGTGCTTCACAACGGAGACACACAAAGAGACAAGCTTACACAAGAAGAGGACTGCTACAAGTACAAAGAAGGGAAGAAAAATGTTGTAAAAAGCCTCATGAGAGGTTAAGAGGGCAGAGATGACTTGAAGCGAAACCTATCGTTTTTAGAGTCAATCAATCGCAAAAAAACAACAACAAAAAAAAAAACAGGTAACTGGTGAAGTGATGCGAGAATTGTGCTGGTTCATGCTGTATTTGAGCGAAAAATGTCACATATGTCCAACGGGATGTCAAGAAAGTGGATCAATTACACGGTCCACTGAAAGATGTGAAAAAAATAGACGGCAAAAGTCAGTCATTTAGATCACTGTTGCTTGATTATTGCTCCGACCGGTCACTGTTACATTCATTTACACACATCATGACTGAAAAGGGCATGCTGTACACATTATTTGCCTGCTTATTTGATGCGGTACGCTGTTTTCAAGGTGTCCACGTGTCGAGGCGATACGTCACAGCTCGTAAACCTGAGTCTCATGGAAATTGCCCGAGTTTACTGCTTGCGTTAATGACTTCACCGGTCATCTGAGTCCAAATTTCCATTCGAAAATTTGGAAATTACCGACTTTACGAGTTCACGAGGACTGGCCGAAAGCACCATTACTTCACAAGCACCAATTGAAAACCCCGTGGCATTTGGCACAAGCTGGAAGCACTGGGGAGAATTTTTGAATTAACTGGAAATCGAGGGATTTGCAAGGGTCTAGGTGAGAGGAAAGAGAGAATAAAAATAACTTTTATAGATCGCTGAAGGAGAGAATGGAGTTCTTGAAAGAAGACAACACACCTGTCTTCACTTACACATCACAGCAGTGAAACTTCAACATCGACACAGTTGTCTGGCATCTGCCTTGATATTCCTGCTTTGAATCGAATTTATGGCCGTGATGACCAAGCAGCTGTGTGTCCAGTTGCCATGGATACGTCACGTTAATGTTTATTAGGCTCAGACTTACTTGGGTGGAATGTTTTCCGGTCGACTGGACCAGTCAGCCACCCAGTCTGCGTCCTTCATCAGGATGTCCATGTCCCTCTCCTTGTCCAGGACATCCTCCTCTGACTAGAACACACACACGCACACACACACACACACACACGCACACACACACACATTAGCAACAGCACAGCTTGAGGCCAACCACTCAGGCCATGATGAGTGACCACTCTTTGAGGACAAACAAGACATGCAGAGTGTGTGTGTGTGTGTGTGTGTGTGTGTGTGTGTGTTGGTGCAGTTGCCATGGACACAGCAAGTCGCTGGCATCTCCATTTATTATTACACAAAAATAGCAGACTGCACACAAGGAACCCCATTCATATTTTTACTGGCCATATTCTGATAAAATGAGGACAAAAAAAAAACAAAACTTTTGGTAATAAAAAAAAAAAAAAAGCACATGAACAGTTTTCCTGGTGTAAAACTATTTTCTACAAAGAAACTGCAAGAGCACCGGCTCTGGCAGTAACATCAGCGCCAACGCACGCCGCTGAACCACCAGGCACCAGGCGTGGCTGCCATCTCCATGGAAACTAAAGCCAGCCTGTAGCTGTCGTTCACATGTATGTACCACCTCGGGGACCAGTGGTTGATATTGCCATGGCAACAGGCTACTGGAGAGGCGGAGGCACAGCAGCTCTTACTTGGCTGTCTCGTCTGCTGGTCACGTCCACATCGAAGATGATCTGTCCGTCGTCCTGGGGACTGTGGGGCCGAGGGGGGCTGTGGGCGGGGTCAAAACGACAAAACAGAACCTGTTAGAGGCACAGACTCATGAACGCATGACTTGTTTTAAGGAGAAATTAGTTAAGGTCCAAAAATGAACAGCAACAGGGTGATGCTGCTGAGACTTCTGTGCAGGTTTTTGCACAGTGTAGGTCAGTCTCCCATACACCTATATATTGTACATTTGTATACTGCACAACATTTTTATTATGATGGTCTGTACTGTTGAGCTTATTTAAGACTTGCTTCTCAGGTTTGAAAGATATATGTGTATTGTCACATGTATAATGTTTTTTTTTATGGTGAAACCAAAGGCTCATCCTCACATCGTGGACAATGAAGTTTTTGTAGATATACTCGTTCTGAACCTCTATTGCTGTATGAATAGGAAATCTCCTGATGTATAACTGAGTAGCCCATAGCTTATCTGAATTGACCGAGGTGATCATCCAGTAATCAGAGGGTCAAACGTTCAGTCACCCTGACCACTGATGTGTCAAAGCGTCCTGGAGCAAGACAATAAATGCTCCTGTACTGACCTCTGTGATTAGATATGTGAATATGTATGTACCTTAAAAAGTTTAAGTACAAAGACAGTTCACTATGTGTACTAAGTCACCCTAAGTGCTGTGAGATCATTATGTTGATTTCTATGGAGTGTGTACAGCTTGTTGATACAGTACATACAGTGCTGAGGCTATCCTCAGGTGACTCACTGACAGCTGACGACCCAGCTCTCTGATAAGCTCTGCTTTATGGCAGCCTCATGGATAACAAGCAACCACATGATGTGGGTGATAGTTTAAAGGAAAAGTCAGAGCACCGAGAGAGAAGACTTAACAGATTTTGAGCTGACAGCTCAACTCATGATCAGAAGTCAGCCTACATTTCACCTCAACATGACACAAGAGCCTGTTTGGAGAGAGGAATCACTCCTGATTTGTGCTCAGAGTTGAGTTTTCTACTTGAAATACATTTATTTATTATTTCACTCTGAGAACCAAATGATGTCTTCTGAAGCTGTGCCCTCCTGATTTAGTGAACGTTGAGAGGAACTTGGGACAGGGACTGACCTCTCTGCCAGTTACACACAAGCTGGTGTGAACTAATGAACCCATGGCCTCCTTTGAACTTTCGGGCTTGTTATTTAACCACCTAATTCTCTTTTCTAATTATTGTTGAGAGGGTATTGATGTATAACAGCATTCTGATCTGAGTCTATTTTATTTCTTAAGTTTTATAATTATGGCAATAATAACTGGTGCAGCTACAATAATATTTCTGTATAGGCCCCAGAGCTCAGGTACGTCCTCCACACAGGTACATCATACGTCATGAATAAATGTAGGCAAAATGCGGAGGAAAAACTTTGATGACGGCAATTTGAAAATGTTGCCCAGTTTTTGCGACTTAGAACAAAAAGTACTCCAAACAAAATAAAAACAAACAAAATAAATGTAAGCCTATGTTGAAATTTATTATTCCCACAGCCAGCATCATAGATCCACATAAAAAAAAAGTTTAGAGCAAAGTTGAAAGAACTTATGTCCTGTTGATTTCAATGGTGTTTTGAACTTATTTCATCAGAGCGTGTCCAGCTTGTAGCCTGTTGATACAGCGCTGTCAGCTGTTATTAGCTGGAGCTATCCTCAGGTGACTCATTCACAGCTGACTACCCAGCTTTCTGATAAGCTTTGCTTTATGGCAGCCTCATGGATTTCAAGCACCCACATGATGTGGGTGATAGTTTAAAGGAAACGTCAGAGCACCGAGAAAGAAGACATGACAGATTCTGAGCTGTCAACTCAACTCATGAGCAGATGTCAGCCTACAAGTCACCTCAACATCACACAAGGGCCTGCTTTGAGAGAGGAATCACTCCTGATTTGTGCTCAGAGTTGAGTTTTCCACTGGAATTTAAAGGGAGATTGGGGATTTTTAGAAGAAAGTCATACCTACATGCAATATTTATCAATATCCAACCCCTCTCTTAAAAAATGTAAAAAGTTTTCATGTTATCCCTTGTTGTTGAAACACTGGTGTTGTGTAAACATCTTTCAGAGATATTAGTGTAAGACAAAGGCATATGGAAGCTATTACTTTGTAAATTGCATACAAGCCGTGGGATTAAATAGTAGGATGTTGGGTGTTATTTACATGGTTTACACATCCTGGAGCTATACATCAAATCCAGATGAACGCTCATTTAGCACTTAAAAAAAAAAAGACAGTACACAAGTGATTTTGGGTCAACTCCACTCTGAGAACCCAATGATGTCTTGTGAAATTGTTCACTCCCGATTTAGTTGAGAGGAACTTGGGACAGGGACTGATTTCTCTGCCACTTATAGACAGGCTTGTATGAGCTAATGAACTCATGACCTCCTTTGAACTTATGGGCTCTCTGTTAATACCTGATGTATTATTTAATAACCCGATTCTCTTCTGCATTTATTGTTAAGAAGGTTAAGAACTTATTAAACATTACAAAAGAAGACATTACAAATTACAAATTACATTAACATTACAAAGATTCTTGAGTTTTGAGCTTTTTGGTTTAGGTTTTCCATCTACAGGTGCATGCAAAATGGAGCATAAATAAGCCTTTATTCGTCTAATTTTGTACTTTTGGGCCGTTATCTATGTTGCTTTTTTAAATGACCATACTCATCTAACAACATCTACATTGTCTTTTTATTTCATCCGCTATTTGTGAACCCCAGGAGAATTTACCTGACTTAACTGGATTAAAACTATTTCTACAACTACTACTGCCAATAATAACAATACTCTATTAATCCTTGCAGCAAAAGCCTCTTTTCGCTTGGGCCCCTGGAGTGGCAGCATTACAGAGAGGTCAGAGGTCAGAGTCAGATACTGAACAGCCCCTGGTACAAGTGGGGATCAAATTCCTTGCTCAAAGACTTCACTTCAGCAGACAGTACTTTTGCTGGGGCTTGATGTCAGTTCTCCTGTTTTAAGTTCAGTCATCCCAACTTGAGATGCTACCACACTGCTCATCCTGGGATATTTCAGATAAACTAGATGTGCTGTTGATGAACGACTGCAGGGTATATCCCCAAAATGACCTGAATCCTCAGTGACACCTTGTGACTGTATCCATAATCTGGTTCAACAGTTCCTCCAACCAACAGGAACTGTATTAAGTATGACTGCAACAGGTAATGAGGTCATTTAGTCCTAATCTACCTGCAGGCACCTTCCAGTCAAATCAAATTTGTGACACGGCAAATCACCAGTGATGACACAACAATTCACTCCCCGTGTGCAACGCTGCTTTTTGGTGATGGCACTCTTTTAACAAAGACATTTTGCAAGTGAATATGTCACAGCTCATAATGTTGTTTTGGTTAGCAAAACTTCTCATCACAATGAACAGGAGAATTGTAGGCAACTGGAAACATCAGAAAAAAGTTTTTTGTTTGTTTGTTTTTGCTGGGAATGAATAACTTGTTTTGCAAGGAATTTGATTCCAATGTGATGTAACCAGTTGTGGGCCAGTTGCTGACAGGCAGTGGTTTGCAAACCGATAAAACAAATGAAAAAGTTCACCCACTTTCCCCTCCAACTCAAATTATAGTGGTGTTATTTTGGTCTTTATGATGCGGAGAGGTGTTGCAGCGGTTCTTCTTCTGGTGATACTTTGACAACATTAGTGCCACTAACATGATCATGTTTACAAAGTTTGGCCTGAAGTAAGATCTAGAGGAAAGGGCATGGGGTTAGGACTCCTTCCAATAGCAGGAAGAACGAATGTGCACAGCAAATTTGAAAAAAGGCATTCGAGTCGTCGTGTTCACAGTCAGGATCTGCAGCAGCAGACACTAATAATATCCCTAGACGACGTCATTGTTGGGAAATAATAAATAACTGTATTTCCAGAGAATGTCCAACACTACCTGTCACAGGAGGAATTGCTGCGGCTCGACTCATGCTGGGCATCCAATAGGATCTTCTCCATGTCTCCATTGTGAATGGAGGACGAGGAGGGGACGTGCTCCAGCCCTCCCACTATGGCCTCCTCCTCCTCCACCTGAGGAAGGGGCAACAGACCGGGAGCCGGGCCTGCTGTAGAAGATGACTGAGCCGAGCCAGCTGTGCCTCTGTTCATCTCCAACTCCACCCAGGACCCTGTGCAAATATTGGACAAAAACTCAGCCTGTATTCACTCACAAACGTCACAAATGCAATAACTGAAGTATTGTCCTCAATTTTCAGTGGTGGTATGGTGAAGCATTTTGGGGAAAATGGAAAATGTCACTCAAGTTGCCCTCACAGCAGAAGTGTTTTTTTCTTCCTGAGGTGGAAAAGCCTCTGAACCAGCATTACATCATGTGACGGTACAATTGCACTGAAACAAACTCTTAAATAATGGGACAGTTCACCTAGTCAGGCAGCCCACTAGTCTACCATATTTGTAAGTTTAAAACTGCTAAATAATATTTAGACGGCACCTTTCAAAACAAAAGTTACAAAGCATTTCAAAAGTAAAAGTCTTAACTATGAATTCAATGTTCAGCCTCAGGGAGGGTAACAGTCCTTAAGCTGTTTACACACACACCAGGATCCAACAGTAAGGATAGCCTGATGGCAAAGAGCCAATGATGACTCACATGCCAATAAACCAATAAAGGCTGTCCTAATCACAACAAGACTTGACAGGCACTGAGGAGCAAGCATCCTGCCTGCTTTTACTGCTAAACTTATCAGTGTGCAAACAGGAACTGTCATATAAGCCTGTTGTTGTCCTTTTTGGTACGTACTACCTCCCTTTGATTAGCCCTCATCTCATCCCAGGGATTAATAATCTGCACTGCACCGTGACACTTCAACAAGAGGTCAGGTCATAGAATAGCATGCCCTACAACACATCTAATTAAATCAGTGGGATTAATACAAAAAATATGCAAAAATATGACAAAGTGTCACCTTTTTCTGGTTTAAAAGGCAATATTGCAGTAAATGGATGTAATTTTCTCAACTCATGAGACTGTTCTAGCTGCTCTTTTATTTAGCTCTACTTGCTTGGTCACCATAAATCTTGTGTGTAAATATCTTATGAAAGCACCAACAATCACCTCTACAATATCATCACAATATTGATACTGAGGTATGCGGGCAAATGTGCTGTGATATCTGATTTTGGGCTAGGCTTGCAGAAATGTATGGAGGCTTATAATTATGAAGAATACAATGAAAATTATGAAATTAAAATGTATTCAAAGAGATGATTTTTATTTTACAGAAAGCAAATGCATCATAAGTATCAAAAAATATAGCAAAATTCAATTTTCCTAATTTGTATTTTATTTTGAAGTCATGAGCATGCATGGACTGTAATTTTGAACCTGAAGCAGCATGTTAAAAAAAAAAAAAGTAGTCCAGTCATGTTTTTTTATCAACTGAGGAACATTTCCGAAATTAGATCAGCTCTGTCCTACAGCAACACAGATAAAATCATACATGCCTCGATTACTGTAATGCCTTGTTTACTCATCTGAACACTGAGGCTGTGGAGCGGCTCCAATTAGTTCAAAACTCAGCAGCCGGTGTACTGACCAAAACAAAGAGATTCTCACACATCACACCAAACTTGGCTTCACTGCACTGGCTTCCATTAGAATCTATTAGAACCCATTTTACAGTGCTTTTAATCACATGATCTGGCACCAGAGTATATAACCGAGCTCCTTGCACCTTTCAGTCTGAACAGGCCCCTCAGGTCTTTCATCTGTTCCAGAGTCCAGGTCGAAAATAAAGGGTGACCGAGGCTCTGGAACAGCCTTCCACTGAGCATCAGGTCACCCTTCAGTGAACGCCCGGCCTCCCTTGGTTCATGAGCCATTGGTTTCTTATGTTTTTAACTTGTGTGCATAGGCATAAATTTAGCTATTGCGACTGTTCTTTAGTGTGGCTATTGTTCTGTTGCTATTGTTTTGACCGTTATCAGAATTAAAAAGAAAATGAAAATTAAATATTTAAATGCATTATTTGTAGGAATGCCTTTTATTTAGTAAATGCATCATTACCATTATTTTCTACTCCCTTCACACGCTTTTTAACTACCAAAAGAAAAAAGAAAAGGCAATCCCCATTGCATTGTTGTTTTCCAACCAAGCAGCAACCTCTGGGTCGGAAAAATGAAGCCAATGTGCAAGTGCCAAAAACTGCAGTTCCTCTACTGGCCACTTGAGGCTGGCTCCAAAAGCGAGTCAAACGTCACGAACCCCTAACGTTAGCATGGCCGACTTTACAGCAGAGACAAACATTTTAATATCCTCTTTAATATCCCCAAAAATGATTCTGTATCCGTAGCTACTTTTGCCGACTGTGACAACTGTACAGGAGATGAATTTCCATTTCTTTCAGTGTTCGTATCTGTTTAAGATGAATTAACACAAACTGCAAGAAAGGCCTTTATTCAAAATCAAAACACAACAAGGGGGTGAGAGATAAAGGAAAAGAGATAAAAGGCTTTCCTGAGACAGACAGCAACAAAGAGGCAGGCAGTCTGAGGCACAGCACAGGAGTTACAGAGTAAAAGCACAGTAAAGGGCCTGTGGGACTGCTTGCCCTGTCTTGTCTCCATTCCCTGCACGGTGGTGAAAGGGCAATAAATGCCTGTCTATGTGCACTGTGGTTTCTGGACCTTGACTGTGATATATGACGCCCTCCCTGCTTGATCCTTGCTGCTACGTGAGATCAGGCATGGCCTCGCAACAGAGGGGGCACAGCGCATTACCGCTAGGATCCAAATATAGAGGAGGTGCAGATTACGTAGGAGGCATGTTTGGAAAAATGAGGAAGTAGAAAATATATCCGCAGTGATTTCTCCCCCTCAAAACACTTTCCCCCTCTCTTCTTAAAAAAGGCCTCCAGTGCGGGTCATATGACCTCATAACAGTGAGTAAACATCCAGGTCATGTGACAAGGGCCTAGCAACGTATCAGCGGGCTAAATTTCACTTGCCTAACGCCCCGGCCAGTGATACCCCCAACCCCCACATGGCACCCCTCCCTCCTGCTGCATGCCCGGGCTCAGCACCCACTCTCATCATGTGGATTACATGGTGGACAGCGAGCCAAGCTGCTGTCGACGGCCCATTGTCTCTGCTCCATGGACTAAACCACGTTGCCATGACGCCAGCGAGGCCGAACATTCTGGCCAATGGGCTGTTATCAGCTGTCGGTGGGGTTTACAGAAAAGCACACGGAGACAGGCATGTTGTGACCTCTTTGACTTGATCTACTGATGTCTGGGCTCCAACATGCAGCGTCTCAGCTGAAGATCCCAGGGTTTACACACAATGTTTATGGCACTCCCATTAGGGCTCCAGGGAATGCCAAAAAACAAACAAACAAATAAAAAAACCCCAACAAAAACAAAGTCTCAGACAGATAACAGAGCAAGGTGCCAGCCTTCCAGCCCAGCTCTAGAGATTATCTCATAGCTGCCTGGTCCTATTGTCCCTATACTGAGTGTCACTATGTCGTGTTACTGTGTTATGTGTCTTGGTGCACCAATGACACCAAGTTAATTTCCTGCAACTCTGTCATAGTTTCTAAATAAAATGACTGAGATTCAGTAAGTCCCACTGATGACCATTAAGTTTGGATATAGCTGGACTTGGCAGGTCTATTATAGTACAGTGTTGAATGAGTTATGAAGTAGTTCACACTATAGCCTGATGCATTTCTCAGAATAGGCAAGGCATGCAACATAGAAATGTGAAGCGTTCATGCACTGACGAAGGCTCTGCATAGTTGAGACGTGTCAGTATGTCTCTAACGTGGCCAGAATTTTCTACTTTACTTATGGAATAAAAATCAAGCAATGAAGAAATCAGGTGTGGCTTCCTGGAGTGCTGCCTTTCCTAAACCTTCGAGATTGTCCTGTTTCGGGCTGAGCACCCAAACTACCTTTTCTTCTCCTTCTGTTGACAGAAATGCAACTGTTTGCAAACATTTTCTACAAGTGAATGCCTGTTTACTGAGCTGCACGACTAACACAACCAACAGCCTTGAACATAATGAGGGGAAAAAAAATCTCTCTAAGAAAAGCCATACTTGTTGCTGTCCAGTGCATACTGCAAAAAAATGGCATCATATATCACAACATGCAGTCAAATCTAAGAGTGAGGGTTTGCAATGAGGGTGAGAAATTAATACCAGCCTCCAGGCAAATTCTGGTAAATTAAGGCTGTGGCCGACCCGTTTATTGAATAAACCAGCCACTTTGGAAGACAGCGATCCATCATTTGCAGTCCCGCCCTATTTGGAAAAATCTAGTTGTCTCATAAATATTGAAACAAATGGCTGGTGACTTTTAGATTCATCAGCAACTGGACTGGATTTACCACAACTGGACAAAAAAAAAAAAAAAAAAATGACTGTGACTTTGACCCACTCCTCGATCACCTCCCATGTCCCCTTGGTCCGGGTGCTGAACACTTTCCACACGTCCAAAGCGTCTGTCCCCTTGTCACCGTGGCCAGAAATAGCATGCCAAGTCATTGCACCCCATGCCGGTGTTAAAGCTTTACCACAGCAGCTTTCTAAGCAACCCCCCAGCCAGGCCAACACAGTGTTGCGGTATGAGTTCCAGTTTGACAAACATACCTCTGTTTACATCTCTGGTTACATCTCTGGTTGCCCACACATGCGGAGATCTTTAAATATGTACTGCTTTACAACCAACAACCAATGCACAGGTAATAACCACACACATAAAAACTCTCTCTCTCTCTCACTCACACACACACACACATGCACACACAAATTAAAGTGTGCTATCATTGGAATATGATAAACTTTTCTGAGTTTGGAGG
>OMLB01007766.1:12105-26148 GCA_900302555.1 Myripristis jacobus | reverse complement strand
AATGTGTTAATGTCGTACGGCGGAGCAAGGGATAATCTGGATCTTTGTGATTTGTTGTTGTTGCCGTTTATTTTCCCAGAAACGTTGTGTTTGGGCCTAGAGCTGTGACAGCATGGGTTTTCTTCATTTAAGTATACATATAACACATGCAGACATCCCTGCACGTTAGCAGCTCGGGCAAGAGAATTTTTTTTTTTGTTTTTTTTTTTGTGCGGTGTTATTCTGATGGCATGAGCCAGTGGGACTTCACAGGTTTAACCACTCAAACCAAACACTTAATTTATCCAGAACATTTCCGAATTTACAAGAACATGTGTGCAGCAGCAACAGTAATGACAAGGCATAGGTAATAAAAGACAAGCAAAAAACTGCATTGAACACAATAAAAATAATAATAAATACCACCACATACAGAATAATAATAATAATTAACAGGGAATCAGCAATACAGTCACTATTACTGCTGCAGTCACTGACACTATTGCTTCCAACAGCACCATCATTAATAATGGTTCATTAATAAGACATACTACTGAAAACATCAACTCTTTCCGTGGTAAAGGACTCAAAATATCCTTGAACTGGCCCACAGAGTTACAGATTCTAGTTCAGCTCTGCTCTGGAGGTCATTCCAGGAATAATGAGCTGGAGAAATGTAAATAAAGCTCTCCGCCTAACCGTTAGGGCACTTGGAATATCTAAGACAAGGCAATCTTGAGATTTAGCCACATAATGAGCTGCTGTATATTTTAGTAAGGTAGAAATATATGCTGGGAGGATATTATAATGAAAAGGAGCCTTGTGTGCCTCGTAAAAAGAAATCATAGTTTTCATCAGTGAGGTCTTGAGCGGCGTTGTGGGTTTGCCAGTCCAGTGAATGATGCGTGCGTGTACAAAATGGGATATTTCACACAGTTTTGAAATGGCAAAATTATGATCTGCATTTTTTTTTTCCGCCAGCAGTTTCAAGAAAATGCCAGGAAAAGGCCTTTTGAAGCTGCCCGTTTAAGTTGGTGTACAACATGAATATCAATGTAAGATTCAACCCGAAGTCACTAATTAAATCAATCTTTGCACCAGATGGATTCGTTCCTACCCATATGCACCTCAACACTACAAGCTTTTTTATGTATTTTTTTTTAATTGATTATTTATTTTGGTTTTGTTTAGGCAGTGTCACACTACATCATATGATTCATATGATCATATGATCCAACATCTGTTATGTCGGACGGTAGTGGTGCTATCGTCCTTTCATTGTTACTGAGTGCTGGATACTGGCTGGATGCTCCAAATGCTAACTGTTAGCCTCCTGCCACTAAGCTGGACGTCCCCCCAGCCAACTTTATCAAAAATTACCACCTTAATCCACTCAAAGAAGATAACAGCGAGGGGAAGTGAAATAATATCACATTTTCCAAAAGGGGTGAACTGTCCCTTTAATGGTACAGCGATGGTCGATCCAGTCATCTGCTACGTATTTTAGTGAGCGCTGCAGCCCCTTTTTCCAAATGGCTTGAACCCAACAGCGCACAGACATTCTTTCATCTAGTAAATAATGGAAATGAAATCAATATATGGCTGTGCCAGGCTCGAGGCACACGACCCAGAGTTAAAATCTGATTTCAGAAAAAACAAAGCAATGAGAGTGGCAGCACTGCAGTGTAGCTGACCTCAGTTTTACCTGACATTTAGTCAGGGCCATGTCATGCTTATGCATTTGGGCAATGATCATTACATAGAGAATATGATGCCTGGCAAAGCTTTTACAATGGCTGATGGCTGGATTAGGGATTCTCTACAATCTGTAATTATCTGTAATCAGTGTGCAGATGCATGTGGCTGTTTTGCAGTTGGATACACAGTGGATATCAAAAGTCTACAGGCTCTTTCAAATGTCCTTGTTTTGTATTGCCTTAAGGCTTTAAATGAAAATCCATTTAATCACTTTTTTCTAGTTTCATTTGGGTATACTGTAGCAACTAACAAATTGAAGGTACAACCTACAAGATACTCATTTCTGACAGTGGATTACAAATGGAAAACTAAGTCACCTGGTTGGATAATTGTACATATATAGTAACTATGCACTCTTCAGTTAATATTTAGCAGCAGCCCTTTTTGCTTTGCCAACAACATCCCATTTTTTCTTTGCAGAAGAGTTCAATATCATTGAAACAGCACACTCCACTTCGGGTCAGCCCTCAGATTTTCTGTGAGATTATGGTCCGAGGTCTGACTGGGCTGCTCCAGGATACTGATCTGCCTTTTTTTTTCTCTTTGCCATTCCTTGGATCATTTGGCTGTGTGCTTTGGTTCTTTGTCAAGTTTAAAGATGAAATTGTTCTCTGACTTTTTTTTTTTTTTTTTAGAGCAGGAGATCTTTCCCCAAAATATCTCTCTAAGTCAGCAATTCTCCATCTGTGCCCCCATCCTGACCAGAGCCCCATCCAGCCTCATGTGGCTGCACTACCATGCATAAAGGACAATAGTCTATTACTCTTTACATCCGGTTTATATTCCACTCAGCATTTGAGATACAAACCTCACGGTGTCAGAATCAGTTTGAAATGAGTGAGTTGAAGCCCCAACTAAGAAGACATGGATGTGACAAAGTTTGAAAGTTGATATGTTTTTTAGGGATTATTTCCTGGCAGAGGCTTCAATTGCCTCCTGTGGCTGTCAGGTGATTGACAGGAAGCAGAGCTTCAAATTATGCTGCACTGGTTTGAAACCCACAACTCTGGCACAATGAAACAACAATAAAACAGAAACTTTGGCAAAACCAAATGAAACCTTCATGCTTACTGTAATGGATTATCTCGCTCTGTGGAGGTTGTTTTTCATCCTGCGCAAGAATGAATGGCAGGAAATGGCTTTTTCGAAATGCAGGAAAAGAAGAAAAGGAACCCTGATATCTCCAGCTATGATGACTGTTTACACACAACACTGGGAGGAATAATGGGGAATAGGGGCGACATATACCGTTAAAACAACCCTATAAACACTGGTATACTTTAACACTGACTTCTGCGTCTTTAGGTGATGGGCTGCCATGGCTCTGCTCCAAAGAATGAGGACCAAAAAATTCAGCTTTGGTTTTGTAAGGCCCTGAGACATTTTCCACATTATTTTGGGAGGCTGACCACGTCGTTTTGCATAATTAAAATGAACTGCTTGTTCTTTTTAGGGAGAGGTGGTGTCTGTCTTGCCACATGACCCTGCAGCCTAGGAATGTGGAGACCATGCAAATTAGCTATTATATGCATGGAGTGCGAAGGCTGTCACACCCAGCGCTGCAGTTGTTTAGCTGGTGTTCTCTTTGCGTCAATGATAGGCTTCATCCTGCGTCTATCTCTGAGGAACATCCTGATGTAGGCGAGTTCCTGCTGCCATACTTCCTCTACGTCTTGATTATAGTCTTCGCTCCATTCCAGGGTATATTTGAGAACTTGGCAATCTTTTTATATCCCTCTCTCGTGTTAGCTCCTTGTTGCCCATGCTTGTCACTGCCCACTGACATACATACACAAGGAAAAACACTTCATTAAAATCCTGGTTGTAATTAAGCTGCTTCGAATCAACTGGAGTTTCAGTTTTGCATTTTTAATACATGCTCAGATATGAGTATCATTTTGTTTTTCTGTTTTTATAACCAAAAGAAAGTGAAAAATAGTCTGATTAAACTTATTTATTTCAGACCTCAAGGCCATTACAAGTAGAAAATTGGAGAATAGTGTGTAGACTTTTGTTATCCACTGTGTATCTTGAGAATCCCTCTGGCTTAGCCAACGCAGGCTTGACACACACAAAACAATATGTTGAAAATGTTGGTTGCATTCCACTGTTAGGATAAAACTTGTATCCAGTAAGGGAAGGAATAAAAATGTTCAGATGGTGGTAGTGCTGCACCTTTGATTTACTGTTGTGATGATTTCACCCACTGAGCCTCACAGCATGACAGGCTTCATCATATTTTGTACAAATGGAAGCACAACCTTGTGCCAATATGGCTCTCAGACTGTGTTTATGTAGTTTTCATTTGCTCTGATCAAACGGTAAATTTTCTGCTGGTGACTTGCTAGTGTCACAGATACTGTTATCAAAGATGAGCTGCAGAATAACACAGGCGGTGAGGGAGATCAAACGGACCCAACTTCACCTTTCATTCGTCTAAACAACTGACCCGAGTCAAAGAGAAAAGTTTCTTCTTAGAAGCCCCTGATAATCTTGCATCCAATAAAGATGTGGATCAAACCAATAACTTTCTCATCTCCAAAGCAAACACACACGACCTCCATGCCAGATTAGGCCTATCCGTCTCACAGGGGCCAGTAATCAGCTTAAAGTAGAATGCCAGCATTATTGAGTTTTTTTCTTATCTCCATTGGCTAGTGATCACTTTGTATCCAACCCCACCAACATTACTTTGCTGTCCGAAAATTTAAAATTGAAATCGACTGACTTCATTGCTCCCACTGCCTCCTGAGTGCATAGCAAGACTCTTTCATGTTTTAACATTGTGCCTGTTCTAGTTATCCGTCAGTGTGGATGTGATGAAAGTGAACAAAGTGAAAATTACCAAGCAGTCTAGCCTTTTCAGTGCTGCTTTTCTCACAGCCTCAAGATGTTTCCCCTATAAACATAAGCTTAGAGTGAGCTGCTGCACCATGCTCTATAAAACTGGCATATTGGCATATCTACTATTATCAAAAAAAATCCACTCTTAATATTAGAGTCAGCATCACCCATAAAGTCCAAAAAAATATGCACTGCAGGCACAAAACGTACTGTGTCATAAGCTGCATTGTGGTAGAACAGGCACTGTTAAAGTGCGGCCCGCGGGCCAATGGCGGCCCTTGGAAACATTTCTGGTGGCCCATGTCGAGTTTAGGTGACATGATGAAATGCATGTAGTGTATCTGGTACGAATTCAATACAGTTTTAATCAACATACATCACACAGTAATTTGCTTTTAAGAAATGTAAAACGGTGCCCCATTGGCTTCGAGCTTTGAGGTAGGAATGGTTCCATGGCAACTAGGCATCGCGCACGTTGTGTTTGGTTCAGATTTTGTCATCATTGCAAAGGTAACTTTGTTGTACCTCAGGGGTCAGATAAAGTGATGTGTCTTATCTGAGGGATGGTGAATGCAACATAAAACACCATTATGATACCAATCAATAGAATGTGCAACACGTTCATGGTCAGGAAGCGCACAGCTAAGCTTCAACAATGGCAAAGAGGCTGAACTCCTCAATATATAGTTTTCACAATTCTGTTTTAACCTTGTCAGCTAGAAATTGTGTTGATTTCACATTACTGGCAGCAAACCCTTTCCAGAGCATAAACTGTAGACATGCACTGTTGTCATTGAAACATCTACAAATGGACACATGGGATTTTTTCTCCTCCAAAAAAACACAACATGCATTTCTCACACAATTGGCATGTCTTTTAGTCTAGAGAAAAGATTGCAGAACTATTTCGTGTGCCGTTTTTTCTCGGGCCTCAATCCAATGTTGTGTCCCCAAATTCAGCCTCAGTCATCAAATCTTTTGCTATGGAGAGAACCAGTTAAAAAATACACATCACTCACTGGCCATGGCCTACTTTTCCCCTCACACAAATGGTTGTGACAGTGCATGGGAATGTCCAGTGGAGCCTAACTGGACTTGAGACGAGACATGCTTGAAGTGTGATTAAAGGAAAATTGAACATTTAAATAAAAGCAACCAAACCTTTTAATCTTTAAGTTTGGGAAAGTTTGTAGCACATGATCACTGGTGTGGTCAATTGTTAATGGCACTTAGAGACTGCTGTTTTGATCGCCTGCTTTCACACATAGGACATGATCAGATGTACTGTCACCAGATCAAAGCGTGTCAGAGACTCCCCGTTGCCCACGACTACTTTCTAACCCATGGCGGGCTCATGGGATGGGCATGGCTGCACTTCAGAGTAGTCTGAATTTTTGTCACAGGGTGTTTTATATAAAACTGATTGCAGAGATGTAGTGGATATAAACGCCTAAGCTCATAGTACACATCACTGCGCATAGAGTCACATTGGTGAAAGTTATATGAGGATAGGTAAGGAGAAAAGAATAAACTTATGCTTTTTTTTTCTTCAAATAGGTTTTTGTTTGCCTTGGGATGATCACTGAAAAGACATTAGAATTTACCCACCTTTTGTTTACCACCATATCACCGGTCATTTTGTATGTTTGACAGTGGCTATATGAGCCGCATTGTAGAATGAAGACAAAAAAAAAAAAAAGGAAACCGAGAAGATGCAAACACTATCTGAGGATGCCATACACCGCCTCGTACCACAACAGAACTGGGCCTGGGTGTGAAACTCGAGCAAACAAACTGTAGACCGCAGACTTAAAAGTGTTTCATAAGCCTTTTGGAGCTGTATAAAAAGTTAATTTGAGTAGAAAGGTAAGTAGGCTGGCAAACCATTCTTCAAACGGCTGGAAAACAGCCTCTGAGGGTTTCTGTTGGAACCTCTACAGTCCTCAAACAAACCTTTGATGCAACCTTAAAGCACCATGCTTATTACGAATACAATGTTGATGGATACTTTTATTCGGAGTATATGAACTCCGGGAAGGTAAGGCATGCCAAAAACAGAGGTGCTGCCAAACTGGGAGAAAATACATTCCCTGCTTCTCTAGTGGCTATGACTTACCCTTCCAGCTGATATCTCATAATTAAAAGAAATTCCTCAGAAATTCAGTTTCAGGGAGACAAATCTAAATCATAACAAAGACAAAAACAGCCCCCACCCATTCCCCAAAGCGCTGTAAAATATAACATATAAAAAAAAAAGAAGTTCTTAAAAGAAAATACTGCATATTGACTGTGTTACAGCTACAGCTGTATCTATAAACATAGCACAGAGCTACAGCTGGGACTGCACATTGGATAGCAATTTTGATCCTTTTACTCCAACAAAATTACAGTTAGTCCACAGTGTGCCATGTGCACAAAATGCTCATAAATGTTGTACCCGAAAGAGGCAGTTATTTAGAGGGATTAGAGCTGAGGTGCTTCTGGAAATGTGTTTTCTGTCCATTTGATAGGAAAGTTGCTCAGCGCACTCCCACAAAGACATACAGTAGTTGTAAAAAGGCACAGACAGATTTTCTTAACTAGTTTGGGCTTTTATAGTGGTTCCAACGTTATGACTTTCCAGTTACCAAACAGCAGATTCTATTAAAGATCATAGATGGCATTGGTTTATAGATTTTAGTCATTTTTTGCCTAAAGATTTTAGTTGATATTTAGCTGGCAAGTGGCTGCAGGAGCAAATGAGATGGTATGCTTCATAGACAGCAATGCATTTTTAAAGATTAATAGAATTCAGTGTATTTCATAATTTATCGAGCAAAACTGCTAGCACCATCATTTTTGCCGGCTTTGATCAGCATAGCATACAGCAGCCTGGCAATCTGAGTGAGCCTGGTAATGTGGGAATCGACAAAGTAATGAGGGAGGCCTCACTGACAAACATGTATCCTCCGAGAGCGAAAAGTGTACAGTATCATCATGAGCCCCTGCAACTTCAACATCCACCCAACATTTAAAGGAAACTTTAGAGGCGAGACTCCCACAAGTATATTAGAGGAAGAAGTTCAAATATTACTCAATCCAAGTGAAGCAACATACACATGCTCACTTTTTGTCATGAATAATTTTGTATGCTAAGTAAAGGCACATTCGAGTGATATGAAAATGCAGTGTGTAACACAGAAATGCACAGAAATGTGGTCGAGTTATTAGAAGCAGACATTGCCTTTTGAAGCTCTGCAGTTCAAAACATATAAGAAGCACAAAGGCCCTTTGACACATACACATTTTAGATGTCTGCCCTCTCAGATATTGGCTCTGTCTTCCCTGCATTGATCCCTTATTTCATGAAGGATGCTGTTGCCAAAAGGAGCTGCAGAGAAATCAAATAGGTGAAAATGTATTCAATCAAGGGACGTGCATACGCATTATAATATAAACAGTCTCTGGTTATTCTACATCATCCATTTTAAACAGAAACACCCAATGCACTGAAGTGGATGAGCAAGGGCCCTCAGAGCATGTGCCAGCTGACTGTACCACAGTCTGAAAAAACAAAAGTAAAATGAAGTGTTTACGTACTCCATATTTCCATACTTTGATCAGAAAGGCAGTTACTGCATGATTTGATAAAGGTGTTTATATAGCAATTTCTGTAGTCAGAATATTGGGGTTAATGGGGTCAAGATCAAATTATTTGCATGCATGTAATGCAAAAAAAATAATAGGAGCTTGGGGCAAAAATGCCCTTGAAAGTTCAGAAAATGCCCATGAAATTAAAAATGCGGGGTGAAATGCCCCCAGTAATTAGGACTCTTTTTTGCATTTCACCCTGGTTTTATTTTCATTGACTTGTCAAATATTCACTGATGAATGTGAATATATTGTCCTTATCAGCTGCAAAAAGGTGATTTATGAGAAATGATATCCAGGGAGTTTTATTTCTGATGCTTTCCGGGTTGAAAAAAAAGAGAAGGGAGTGGTTTTTGATCAGAAACCAACCGTGTGCGCACCCTGGTTCAGTCGAAAATATTGGCACCAGTGTAAAAAAAAATCTCAGCAACTGACTCGTGGAAAATGGACTGGTTGGGAGCAGAGAGGGGAATGGCACCATCCCTTTCTGGAAGGCATGCAACAAGTTCCCAGTTAAAAACAAATCTCAGTAGTGCAAGTTGAATGTTTATTCGCCAACATGAAATGCAAATGTATTTTTCATGGTTCAATAAAATTTTAAAATCAGATCAAGTGAGCAAAAAAAAAATCCCCTTTGCATTTTACCCAGATGCAAATGTACTTAATGACTTCTGAGCGGTGGTACATTTCCCATCCGTAAGACCTTTGCCAGGCTGGCCCTCGACCCACAAGCCTTACATGACATTTTCTGGAGCCCCTTCAATTTGCCTTCCAGTGTCACCACTGGGTGGACGATGCCATCATCTAGCTGCTCCACAGGGCTCACTGCTATTTAGATGACTCTGATACGACTGTGAGGATCTTTTTTTATCCCAGTGCTTTTAACAGCATACAGTCCCTCCTGCAGGGCGATAAGCCCTGGGCAATGTGGGTGGGTGCCCCTATGGTGTCCCAGATTAGAGACTATCTCACCGACAGGCCATGCTTGGTGTGATTCCATGGGGCACCCCAAGGCGCCATCCTGTTATCTCCCCTGTTTGTCTTCTTATCTTAGATTTCAGCTTCATGTCATCCCACCTAGAAGAAGGACGCTGATGACACCTCAATAACAGGATGTATCATTGATGAGAGCAAAGATGGGTTTAGGAGCCTGGTGAGCAGCCAGGAGGCAAGGAGAACAACCTGCAGCTCAACATCAACAAGTACCAAATGTGGCATATACTACTGTAGAATCCTTATTTTGTTTACCGAGATATACTATCACAGTATACTACATCAGGAAATTATTTTTAAGTTCACAGAACCGTATCCAATTCCGGGTAACATTTCCACTTCTAGGCACACAATCTCTTATGTGATTTGGGCTTTTTGTGCAAGTTTCCTAGATTGGCTTCCTGCAAAACTCCCCTAAATATCCGTAAGATATTTAGACAAACACAGACGATCAGGTTTGAGCATAATCTTCCTGCCTTGTAACGTTTCAAGATGCCCTCAATCTCTCCACCTTACTTATTGGCATTTTCAACTGTTCAGCATGGGAAGGCAGTGCTATGAGTCACCAGTATTGCAAGACATAAGATGAAAAGCAGGTTCTCAATTCAGCAGCAAAGAGGAAAACAGCAAAGGTCAAAGCAGTAGCATTATTTTGCGTAGTTACCTCTGTACAAGAAGAATCTCAAAGCTCAAATTAGCCAGCCCTCTCATGAAAATGCGGCTTTGTCACTTACATAACAGGGAATGGGACAGGGGTTTGTTTGTGCCAAAGACTTTGTTCAGTTGTACCACTGATTTTTTTAAAAAATGTTTTAATTGATTGATTGAGAAAATGAAAGTGT
The DNA here is from genome assembly GCA_900302555.1 of Myripristis jacobus. Taxonomy (NCBI): domain Eukaryota; kingdom Metazoa; phylum Chordata; class Actinopteri; order Holocentriformes; family Holocentridae; genus Myripristis; species Myripristis jacobus. The sequence continues at coordinate 16,102 of OMLB01007766.1, read as the reverse complement.
TTGACTGCCTGATAGACCAGCTGATACAAACGGACTCTGTGGTGTGATGGCTAAAAAACAAAATTTCTGACAGAACCAGGAGGCCAAGTCACTGTTCACATGTCAGCCCAGTTCCATCTCCTTGTGGTCTCACATTAATAACAACCTGCAATGGTCCGATAACACCGTGGCAGTAGATTAAAGGACAGAGCTGGCTGTTCTTCCTGAGGAAGCTCAGGTTTGTTAATACACCCTGTCTTAATCCCACAAACTGTATCTGAGAAGTCTCCCAAGAAATCCATCTGTTCACAGCATACAGGCTTTGCAATTGTGTGAAAATGTGAAAAGGACTAGGCTCTTTGATGTGGTAGACAGTCATAGTTGGATGAGAGAAGGGGGCGTCAGCTAAGTAAACTAATCTAGAACGATACATCCAGGAAGACAGTTTTAGAGGGAAATTCCAGCCTTTAACAGACTTCTTATGATATTCCTATGATCTCGCACAAAAGCAGCAAGCTTCTTCACTGACTTTGAATAGGAGGCTGACTATAGGAGTGTCGGAGGATACCAGATAGAGTTTTTATATTTCCATTGAGATAAATAACATCATAATGAAATGAAATTAATTTTGGAAATGAACACTCTTAACATCCAGCATAATCGTCGTCTTCATTTAAACGGACATTGAGTGATCTATGACCTTCACCTGCCTCTGTTGGTTGCAACAGCGTTGATGGAGCTGGTCTCCTCCTCCGCAAGTCTCTGGCACAGCTGCTGCTTATACACTGCAGTTACGATGCCCTTTAATTGGCACACATATTAAAGTTTTGAAAGCCAGAAAAATCTCAGCACCTGGTGAAGTCATTGTTGAGTCATTGGTGATGATCAGCGACCCTATCAACCCCTGCTGATATGTTATGGTCATTTTGTGCAGTGGGGCAGTAAAACTCTTACCCACTGGCTGTGCGTCAGTGGAACACATCAAGCTTTAAGATGTTCACCTTCACACTTTTTGACAGAACCTCTTTTTTCCCCTTTCTTTTTTCAAACTGCAAAAGCAGTTCAGGAAAGCAAACAGGGAAAGATTGAATTCCTCAGTGGATCTGACATCTGACTGACAGCCTGAAAAAAAAAAGAAACCCGATAGAAAAAACACTCTACTCTGCACTGCCACTGTAAACTTTTTCCCTTTTCCACCCAAGTGATGTCAGCACTGTAATGACAGACCTGCCAAAATGCCTGATGTCTGAATAAAGGCTGCCACAAATATAACAAAGCGAGTGTCCTTGTAAGATGCAGTAGGATAGGACTGCTGGCACTGTTTGAAAAAAGGTGTTTGAAGTGTTTTCTAGCCAAGATTGTCCCACACATTAAACCATTTTATTATCATATGTAATATTAACCTAAGTAAAGATTCTATAACATATTACAAAGATTCTACCTTGCCTGCTTAGCTACTTTTCTAGTTCATATTTTATAATTATATAAGAGTGGGAAGTATTTAAACTGGAATAAAACAGTACCAGTTTAAAGGGATGTTGGAAAGACTGTTAAAAGAGATCAGAAACATAGGGGGGGGAAATCCTTAGTGCCATGGGACACACAAGGAACTGTGTATTGACAGAAGTGCAATTGGACTGTTGAGGCACGCCACGCTTTCCTCCATGCTCATGATTAATGGGGCAGACGTCTCATTTTGGAAGGAGAAATTCCTTGACAAAATGCATCAATAGTGAGAGCTGCTTTACATTCTCTCCCTGGCTACATCTCGCTATCAGTGGAAGAGCAGGGGAAAAAAATAGTTGACTGCATGCAAAATGGTCTCATCAAATGATGGAGATTTTACCCTCACCTTGGTTTTGTTGCGCTGCAGACGACTGCTGCCTTCCCAGTATGAGATCCATCGTTGTATAAATACTACCTCTTGATATGCAATATGCATTTGATATTAGCTTAACAAAAAAATCTGACAAATAGCAGCCTGATACCCACTTGTTAAACTGATATTTGTAATATATCATTACCATATTCATTCCCCTCATTTCCCTTTTATTGATAGCAATATTTGTGTAGATACCATGAAATATTTACCATATCTGTGCTGCTACACATTTCAGTTGTTTCCATCGTATTTAGTAATTCATCCACCCTGTTCCTGATTCACATGTCAGAAGAAAGCGGAGCCCTATTTTTTTTCCCGCCCCATTTCGCCTCATTTCACTTTAATCTCATAAGGCAGCTCCCACACAAATAATCAGCAAGTTTATCTGTCATTTATTGATCAGCAGCATATTTGATAATTAGACTGGCACTGTTACAAAATATGCCAAATTGAAAAGCTGTGGTGCAACAGTGAAGTCATTGATATCAGTTTTGTGTAGCAATGGCAATTAAATGTTGCTGATTCACCCCGCAAACTGCCAACTGGATTCTGGAATTGCATTACTTAAACACGAAATGATAAATTATCATATTTTATGGCCTTGATACTACAGTTAAAAATGGGAAGCATGGGCACAAGATGTTTTTTTGTCAGCCTTACAGACTGTATCGTGGCATAGGGGAGCCTGCCTCTCATCCCAGCGTGAGGGAAAAAATCTCACCCTGCACTGGCCTGGGCTTGTGCTCAGTAACACCAGGCCGAGGTGAATGAGGCAGTCTCACAGGGACTGAACACACAGGGGAAACTTTATTGCTCCCGGCAACTGCAGGTATATAGATGGGTATGAACGAAGTAATGGCTATGACTCTGCAGTAATGAGAAGAAATGCAGTAAATGCCTAAGAAATTGGGGGTTTAGCGATATTAAAATTAGACATACAATCAGCTGCCATGCCCTTGCAAATTAATAAAGTGTTTTTACATGCATCAACAGTAATAACAGTAAACCCTGAGGGCAATAACAAGGAGATTCCAGAGGTTGGGATATAATGTCTGATAAGTGCAAATGGCAAGATCAGTGATGAGTATAAACTGCAGGCAACAATAGCAATCACCGCAGTAATTCACACAAAGTACTTCAACCAGATCCACAAAGGAGCCACAACCCCCCTCAAATGATGTAGTGCCCCCTCACAGCCCATCAGTAGCAGATATGTCACCTTGTTCTCATAGGTAAATGTAGCCCTCCTGCCAGTCTGTGTCATGTAGAAAAATGCAGGGGTGCAGTAGTGAGATGCACCATTTTCTCAAGTTTCATCGAAATCCAATCAGCAGTGGCTGAAATAGGACAAATGCCACAGGACATGGACGAACAAATGACTAATGCAGTGTCCGTCTCAGGCCAATCAGTGGGGTTTTGGGAAATTTCACACAGCACTAGTGAAATGCATTGTTCCCTCTATTTGTCCTGAACGCGGTTTGCAATGTCTGAAATATTGCAAATGCCACAGGAAACACCCAACAACTTCTCCAAATACCTTTATAGATCACTAACCCCAAAAAGCAACCCAAAAACATGTGATTTATTATCAAAAACCAAAGTCGTGACAGTTATATAGGGAGGGATAAAGTTTGGCTAGTGGCTAAGATGATTTATTTGGCTGTGGTTACCAGCTGCTTCAATGTCACAGCACAGTGCCAACACTACTATCTGTGCAAATCCTTCTAATTTTACCTCTGCAGTAAAGTTCTATTACAAATAGCAAGCTGTATGATTAACATTGATTAACATAATGTGCTGTTATTTATAAAAATGTGACACCTTACCTTGAGATTGAAATATGAATTTAACCACTTTTTTTTCTGGATGTTGATTGGACATGGGAGACAGTTTCTTTGGGGTGTCATGCAAAGTAGGAGAGCCTGGACCGCATAACAAAATCAGGACGTGCGAAGAGCAATAGAAAGAAAAATGCAAACACTGCAGCATTTGGTGCACACACACACACACACACACACACACACACACACACACACACACACACACACACACACACACACACACACACAAACACACACATACATGGAAGAGAGAGAGGATGTTAAAACTGGCCCATCAGCACCATTTTGAGATAAT
>OMLB01007744.1:20740-33649 GCA_900302555.1 Myripristis jacobus | reverse complement strand
CTTCAACGGCACAAAATTACCTGTTTAGAGTTTGCACGAGAGCACCAAACATGGGACATTGAAAGGTGGAAGAAAGTTTTATTCTCTGATGTGAAAAAATTTAACCTTGACGGTCCTGATGGCTTCCAACGTTACTGGCATGACAAGGAGATCCCACCTGAGATGTTTTCTACATGGCACAGTGGAGGGGGCGCCATCATGATCTGGGGGGCTTTTTCCTTCAATGGAACAATGGAGCTTCAGGTTGTGCAGAGGCGTCAAACAGCAGCTGGCTATGTGGAGATGTTGCAGGGGGCATCCCTCATGACTGAAGGCCATCGTCTGTGTGGTAATGACTGGGTTTTTCAACAGGACAACGCTGCAGTTCACAATGCCCGCCTGACAAAGGACTTCTTCCAGAGAAATAACATCACTCTTTTGAACCATCCTGTGTGTTCCCCTGATCTAAATCCAACTGAGAACATTTGGGGTTGGATGGCAAGGAAAGTTTACAGAAATGGACACCAGTTCCAGACAGTGGATGCCCTCCGTGAAGCCATCTTCACCACTTGGAGCAACATTCCCACTAGCCTCCTGGAAACAGTGGCATCAAGCATGCCGAAACGAATTGTTGAGGTGATTAACAAGAAAGCTTTTTTGCCTTTGCCACCAGGAGGTCATGACAGTGTGGATACCTGACAGAAAATGACACTGAATCCACATTTATGCAAAGATTTGGGCTTTTAAAGGCAGTGGTCTTAAACTTTTGATCAACTGATGAACAGCCTATTTCAGTTTAATGGTTGTTTGCAATAAATTGCTTACTCAAAAATTTTTTTTTTGTCTCATTCCCATTTCTTCTTTTTGCATTCTGAAGCTCTACTTAGAACCTTCTTAAGATCCAACAGTGCAAAATGTAAATTCTTGCAATTTCTCAACTGGTCTTAAGATTTTGATCAGGAGTGTATTAACATCATGAAAGTCATTACTCTTGAAGAGGAAAAAACAACAAAACACATTGGAAATCTAAAGAATGATTTATTGTGTATTGCTTTATGTTTTGAAAACAATTAGAAAATAATATGACAACTGCTTATTTTCTTTTCATCTTTCTCTAATCTATTGGGTGATAATACAAACACCTAAAGCAAAATTGATCTAATTCAACAAAGTTAAAAGTGGTGAAACCTGCACTGTAGTGGTTCTCCGAGCCAACCTGAATGCAGGCTACACAACAATAACATTGAATTATCATCAGGTAAATTGATGGGTAGAATAACTAGCCTGGCGTTTCGTCCACCCCCTGCCCTGCACAGCTTCTCTACCGTTCAGTCTGGAATGCCCTCCACATCAGGTTACTGTCTCACTGACAAACTGATCTAACATCAGATGTTCCAGTTAACTTGATTTACGACCATGCATTTAGGGATGCAGCAGTAAGATGCAGATGCCACAGTACATTCAGGAATCAGCATTCCTGACTTGGAGTCTCTGAGCCATAACTATAGAGAACGTAGCTGATGTTTGTGTCCCGACATGACAAGTAGTTTATCACTCACCACTACATTACATCAGTTCAGTGTCTTAACACACACTGTGAAGCACTGTTTCCTCTCCACATGTGGTGTCCAGTCCTGCGCCATATTAGTCAGCTGGTTTTCACTCCAGCTTAATGTCAGAGCATCTGATTTCATTGATTAGCACACTTTAACCAGAAAGAAAGACCTGGGTGATATGTGCTGCGTGTTGAGCATAAAAAAATTTGTCACTTTTTTAGTTGGGCTTAATGACTGTTGTTTTTGACACTGCTGAGCTCTCATGTTACAACATGTCAGATCACTCTTTACTGAAGCCCCCACCACTAAGAATGGGAAAATGAATTTGGGAATGTGTATGAACTTTTACTGGACATTAAACCCAAGAGCCTTGGTACTCAATTCTGGTATCGAGGTCTGGTGTCTTGCAGATTTTTGTTCCTCAGTGGTAGATAAAGAGTCACACCTGTCCAGTGTACAGCATGAGATACTACCTGGTGTCAGGTAGATACAGACCAGGTGGAGCTCAGTACCAAACAAGGGGGAGCAAAAACCTGCCACAGACGACTGGAATTGAGTCCTAGGTACTGAGACTGTGCAGACCACTTGCAAATCAGTCCTACAACTTTCTACTGAAGATAATAAATTGCTATTAGTTAATCTATTTCATTAAGTTGGTGCTTGATGTTGGCCATTACTTCAGGTTTAGTGCTCAGAGTTGATACTGGCAGTGGCAGAGTGGCATCTGTACATCCCAACATGCAACTGTTGAATCCGTTCGGATCCAAGTCCAAATTGGTAAATGAAGCAGGTAAACATTCCAGACTGAAAAGACACACAATATGAGAACAGAGCAACGTGGATCGCCTGGCAACATGGTACTTCTTGTGCTAGAAATAATTTTGCTCTAAGCTAACCTCAATAAAAAACTATGGAGCTACAAAGTACATGTGCTTGTTCACTGACAAAAATAAAACTCTATACAGACATCTTCTCTGTAGTTAGGTGGAGAGTAACCTGTCGCTCTTCTCTGAGGTAGTAAACAAGTAGAAAAATCATCAAAGGCATGTACAGACAACATTATCTGACTCCAGCATACACTATTAGGAATTGAATGTATACCCAGTCCTCCAAAGTTGAAATTCTTTAACACATCTCCGTATCTTCAAGAGCAGTAAAAACCGCTGAATTGTTACATGTTAAAACAATTTCTGATGATTTCTGCAGAAGAAAAAATTATGAAAAGATAGAGGTAGAAAGTTTGAGTGAATTAAAATGTCAATGTCTGTTTCTAGATAAAGAGTTTAGATTCATAAAATCTACCTTTATAGTTTCAATCTAATGGCACAAATAAGAGCCAAAATAACTAGAAGCAAATAAAAATATAAACCCACAGTTCTGCATGTTTGTTGAGGTACATAGAATTTCAAAAGAGATCAAATTCATCCTTTTTTAGAAATGTCATAAGTGCTTAAACCCAGTCAAGAGAGTAGACACTCTTAAAGAGGCACAACAGTAGCATTTTAAGACATCGGTGCAACACTTCAAGGCTTGAGACGATGCTAGTGAGGAAAGTCCTTCAAAATACAGCAAATGTAAATAAGGCAGAAGAGTGAAAGCAACCATTTCAGTAACTATCTCTCTAAGTATCTTCTCTCCAACTTCAAGTCAACCACACGCAACATCTAACAGGAGGGGTCCTCCGCTTCCACTTGAAATGACCAACTTCATGACGGAAAGAGGCCATTTTTAGGATACTATTCAGATCCTTTATTCATGCTATGTTGCAGTGCAACTCCATTAAAAGGAGCCCTGGAAATGCAGCAGCTCAGGCTTGAATCTCAAGAGACCAATGTTCCTCCAATAGTTCCCTTCTCTTGCCTTGCCTGGTCTTGGCAGCAGAGTGGAGGCAAGGCCAAGAGGAGGGACACAGCTTTCCACTAGAAACTCCAAGATCCAAAAGCATCCCAACCTCATGGGAATGCATCGTAATAAGAACAGTAAAACGGCTGTGAGTTTGCACAGGCACAAAGCTTGCCCAAAATAGAAAACACATGTAAGTGTTCTGAAACACCTTGGTGAATCTTATGCTGCATTCTGAGTGGGACATCAGAAAGCCCCAGCTTCGAGGTCGTAATTCTAACCTCCTACAAACCAGGTGAGAAACATGGCCTCCTCAACATAAAATCCTGTTCCTTATGCAGCAGCTGTTATGATATGTAGCAATGTTAGTTATGTAGTTAGCACAAATATTTCAAATTCGTGTTGAACCACTGACCACACAGGTGGTTTGATATATTTAAGGTCATGCAATATGAAAAAAAAAAAGAAAATCCAGTGTACTTTGAGGATTGTTCATAGTAATGTTAAGTAGCAAAGAGGAAAAATGGTGCTATACAGTGTTCATAGTGTATGCCACAATGCCGACATGACATCAGGAATTGCATCTTTGAGAGCTTGGCGCTGAGAAATCTCACCCAACTTTTCTGACTAGGAATTCTGATCTGAAGGGCCGATTCACTGCATTTTTCTTTGTAGGAAGTTGGAATTTCAGACTTTCTGACACCTCTGGAATGCAGCATAACATCTGAAATGATTTTGTATATAGCAGCAATAAAATTCAAAGAACTGTGCATTATATTTTTGATCAATCACTCTTTCAGTTGACTAGGTCGGTAGGTTTCGGGAGTAATGGATTAGATGTAATGGGTATACAGTATTATACAGTATACAGTATTCTGATTACCAACAATTGGTAACCATAATCCATCTTTGTGGTTACTGTTAATTACAGTAATCAGTTGGCAGACACTAAAAATAGGTTACTAATCTCTGAATTATGTAGAAAGAGTTAAAGGCTAACAATGTCTCACCATTTGAAACTATTGTTTTAAAAGAAGGGTAAAACCAAACAAATACTTAAACCTACTCAAACTGTACTGTTTACTCAATATTTTCCAGTGGCTTAAACTGCTGATTAAAAATTTTTGCAAGTTCTCACTATTCTGTAATGGATAACATTTTGAAAGTATCATTCCTCATCCTGCCAGTTCTTTTGGAGCTAAAAAGTTCAGCTAAACAAATTTCCACTGACTTGAAAACTTTAGAAAGCAAATCCATGGAAAATTTCTAACCAATCTGCTGTAGTGTGAAGGTGTCACTTTCTTAAACATGGTAAATTCCAGAAAAAGAAAAAAAAAACATCAATGGTCTTTGAGACCACAGATGTTTCCATTACTGATCTAAAACTGTATAACTCAATGACATTGTGCTGCACCTGTGTCCATTCTTAAGTGCAACCACTGTTGGTAACAGATTCTGACTGAAAGAAGTACTCTATTTTGGTTGCACTGAGATAATCTCCTCCCTCTTTCAAGCTTACTTTAAATAATGAGGTAATACTGATGAGGTGATTTGTTGTGTTCAACAAAAGATAACTAAGATTAGCATCATTAGCATCAACGGGCTAAATTAGCATTTCTGTTTTACAATGGAAGATCCCATTCCCATTTTTTGCCCTTTTCATAAAGTATCCATGAGCATGTGTGAAGCCAACGTTTGTGGATGGTAGATCTTCAGGGATAGAGCTGCTCACTGCTGGAAGGCCTGGTAGTAGCGAGGTAGGGAGCTGGAAGTGCTCATAGCAGGACTGCTGTACCCCTGAGGTAGCTGGCTGTGGTTGTGGGCTGCGGGGCCCTGGGGTACATGAGCCTGGGGAGGCTGGAGGAGGGTGAAGGGCCCTGGAGCCTGGGAGGACAGGCCAGTGGAAGCAGATGGGGAAGAGGTGGAGGTGGAGGTAGATGGATAGCCCATCACCAACCCTCCCATTCCCATGTGGGCGCTGTAGGGCGGCAGGCTGAAGGGCAGGAAGCCCAGCAGGGGACCCAGGTCCATGTTAGCGGTGCAGGAAAGCTCGGCAGAAGAGAGTGCGGGGCTCCTGGACAGCAGATGGGGGTCACTAGCCCCCACACTCCCCACGCCTTCAGCCAGCACTTCTCTCTGAGGGGAGGCAGTGGTGGAGGTAGAGGAAGGGGCTGCACTCAGGTGAGGGGGTAGGCCACTCTGCAGGTCCAGAAGGAAACTGTCCACGTCAGCGCGAGGATATGAGGTAGATCCATGCTGGTACCTGGTCATGTTGCCGTAAGGCTGCTGCTGCTGCTGCTGCTGCTGTGGCGCAGGGGGCTGCAGGTGATGGTGGTGGGGCTGAGGAGAAGGGGGTGGCATGTGGCGACCCATGCCCATGGTTGAGGACAAGGAGCCCTGCATGAGGCCATGAGGGTGGCCCATTCCTGGGACAGGATTGGCCATGGGGTAGGAGTTGTACATGGAGAAGGCCTCCATAGGCTCCTTTGATGCTGAGCCCATGTCACAGGTCACCGGGCTGGGCTCCTCCTTCACTGGACACGGGGTGGCAGGAGTTGGTGTGGCCACAGGGGTGTTGGGTGTGCCAGTGGGCGTCAACCCTGCCTCCTGGGCGTGGCTCTTCTTCAGGTGGCGGGTCAGGTGGTCTCTGCGCCCAAAGCGTTGTGCACAGCGTGGGCACAAGAAGTCGCGGCGACCGGTGTGCACCACCGCATGGCGACGCACATCCTTGCGGGTGTAGAAGCGTCGGTCACAGCGCTCGCACGAGTACTTCCTCTCTCGCACAGGCACAGCAGCACTGGCATTGCCCTCCGGTGGTGGAGGTCTGTCAATGTGGCTGCCCAGGTGCTCCAGCAGACCGGGTGCCCCCTCCGGGCAGGGCAGGCCTGCTGCTGCGCTGTGGGCTGCCACCAAGTGGCGTCTGTAACCCAGCTGGGTGTTGTACTGCTTCCCACACTCCTGGCAGTGGAAGAGCTGCCTGCTGGCTGGGTGGCTCTCCTGCAGCTGGCTCTTCAGATGATCCTGCTGGTGGAACATGGTCTAGCAGAAAGAACAACACTGGCTCTGCTGGTGCACAGGAGATCTGGCCAGGAGCCTGAGCAGACACAGACAAGACTCATGGGGATTTTCCAAGGAGCTGACCATCAGACTGGAGACCTCTGGGCGTCTTGTTAATTCAGAGTGCTGGGATTAATGGTAAGTGCTGTTTGTTGAGTGTTCGATGGTCTCTTACAGCAATGACTAGTGGTCTGTCCTGCTATACTGGGGCAAGCTTGTGTCCAGCGCTTGGTTTCTGTGACAGCAGCTGCCATAGCAACCCCAAAAGGGCTGCTGTGATGAGGAGCTTTGGAAGCTCTGACTGGGTCTGTGTTTCCTGAGAAGAGCTCTTGTGCTGGCCCACAAGTCTATTTTAGTATTCAGGCAGCCCCAAACGCCAGAGTTGCAGCAGCTGAATCAGAGAGGCAGCTAAGCATTTTTACAGTTCTGTAAAAAGAACAGAAAAAATACAATGTAAATTTGACTTGATTATTGTCACATAATTTAAGCAAAGCTACAGTGGGAATCATGGGTGTATTTATCAGTAGCAGCAAGGAATGCTTCTTAAAAGAAAGTCAATGGAAAAAAAATGCAGGCGGGAATTAAATTATGATAACTGAATTTCTTGTTGATCACTTCAGTGCACTTAAGGCAGCTTCTACAACTAACCAACTAGAGGGATAACTTATAACAAGACATAGACCAAATTATATTAGAGTCCTTGCAATTTAGAGTATGTTAGTCCAGTACATTTGTCCAAAGATAGTGGATTGGTAAAGTCTGCTGTTATGCCACTGATCCCGGATCAAATCCCAAAACAACTTTCTCAAATGTGTCTCACCCCCTGCGTAACAGCTGACTGAGCGGAGAATCAAAATATCTGAGGTGAGTGGACTCCAGGGTCAGAAAGCAGAGGGGCTGTTTTCTGGGTGAAGCATTTTTGATCAGAAGACAACCAAGTGTGCAGTCTGAAGCAGCAGGAAATAGGGCTGAACAATCAATCTAAACATTATTGAAATTGTGCAATACTGAAATCGTCAGAGCTGCAATTTCTTGATAAAAGGTAAAATGTGTGACAAAACATTTTTCGAAATAAAGTATTATGGTGCTGCAGTCATTCTGGCCAACAAATTGTATTTTCCAGATGTAAGAAAACATATTTCTTTGTACATAACCCTGAAAATCATCATCATTTTAAGCCATTTCTGAAGTAAAAATACCAAACATTTGCTGGTTACAGCTTCAGAGATGCCAACATTTGTTTCCTTTTTTGGCTCCTGGTCAGACTAAGCAAGAAATTCACATTGTGCTCTGGTACCTTGTGACGGGCATTTATCATTATTTTGATAATTTTATAAAAATGCCAACTAACTCCCAAATCCAGAGGTACTTTTTCACTGCGAGTACGTCTTCAATGTGACCATTTCACAAATGAAATGATTTAAGAATGAAAGAAAATAAGCCAATAGTCAGTAGATGAATCAGCAATCAAAATAATCATTAGTTGGAGTCCGAGGTGATTTTTGCACCCATTTGAACTCCCACAGTTCTCTATAAACAAAAAATCCAGAATACTTAAATATGAGCACCAACAATATCCTGACTAACAAGCTGGTGCCAGAGTTTGTGTGTTAACTACGGTGTGACGTAATGACCATTACCCTGAATGCCCCGTACACAGAGCTGCAGAGGGGCTTCCGCTTCAGTAACTGGTTTTGAAAGTGGGCTGCACACTCTACTGGGAAGTGAACTTCCAAGATACTGTTAGGTTAAAGTTCCGGTCATCTTCAGTAATTTACATTTTTTTTTCTTCTAACCAGATCAGATGAACAGATAAGAAAACCACAGTCATGTTGATTTCATTTGTTGAAACATCATGGAGTTGTCTGGGACTTCCCCTGCCAGATAGCTCCATGCTTTTTATTTTATTAGCCTAAAACATTTACTTAACTGCCTCTGCAAGCTTTGAACAAATGAAAAATGATTTTCATATTAAAAAATGAAGGACAGTTAATATCGTCTAATTACTAAAGGTGTAACAACTAAAAATAAATATGCTAGCAATCAGTAACTGCAGTTAAATTAATAATGTGTTCCTAACAGTGTCACATGGTATCACTGTGATTCAAACTTGTAGGACACATTGAATTATGGTAATTTATGGGTTTTACTGATATTTTTAACTGCAAGAAATTAGAGATTTGGCATAATTGACAATTCAAATTAAATTCCATTGTTGAAAATCACAGACAAGGGGATTGGTGCTTATCTTTTTGGCATCTATATTTATTTCAAAGGCGAAAAGAAGCGTAAAAATGGTTCCCACTTTGTGTGCTTAAAATGCTCTCCCTTCCTGGCCTGCTCATGTTGTTCAGTCCAGTCTTGGCTCTTTCTGGGCTGAAACTCGTTGTCCCTGACTTTCCCAACAGATATAATCAAATCAACAGTTAAATTTACATCTCTAAGTTCATACATGTACCTAATCCTTTCTCTCTCACATGTACTAGTCAAAATGTCTACTCAATTAGCGCGTTGGGACTGGAGCAGAGTATGTTTTTACAATACCATGACTGTTTATAGTAAGTTTAGTTAATGGATAATGTGAGTTTAACCACACATTCCCAAACCTCCCCCTTCTGGGACACCCTGTCAAAATTCCAGGGTGTTCCCGACCTGCCACGAGCGGTGGGAATGCCGATAAAGTGCTGAATCCTGCGTTGCATCATTCCCAGTAAGTTGATTGCTGCTGGTAGTGCCATCTTGTGGGTCCCAGTGCGGCGCTGCCATGAAAGCCTGGATGCCCCTCACTTTCTGTGCGAAACTAAAGCCACTCCGCCGAGGTTTAGGCTAACGGCTACGGCTGTGCCTCCTGCGGCAGCGAGCCGAGGCAGGATGGCCTGGAAACCAGAGGAGAGCTTCAAACACGCTGCATGGCGGCTTGAATGAAGTGAAGTCTGAACTGGTGGGAACTGGTGGGACTGGGACGGTAACAGGCACAGGCTAAACTAAGCTGCTAGCCCGGCTGCTTTCACGACATAACGCGACGGAGATGAATTTAAGTTTAACGCTCAGCGGTTAGCTACCACCGTCGTGTTAGTACGGACCGAGCCGGCCGCCGAGCCGCGATGTGGATGTGTGGGAAGTTAGAGAGCCGCCAGCCTCGCTCGTTAAAACACAAAAGATGAGCGGCTTCTCTTAACTTGTATCGGGAGTTTGTCTCGGTGTGCCTCCCGTCTTTACCCCAGCACAGTTAAAGCTCCTGCCCGCATCGACGGACGCCGGCGCATCGCTACTTACCGCTGCCCGCGTCAGCCCAGCTCAGTCTGCAGCCTCCACTTCATATCCACATCGACATTTTTAACTAGTTTTTCAGATGTTTATGAGAGTCCGGGCCTGGACTGCTCGGCGCCGCGCTGGAAGCCATGCATTCTGGGAGAGTGACGTCACACCCCGGGCTCAGAGGAACTACAGCAGGAAACAGCTCGTGGTGTCTCGAGCAAAAATAATATCAACAACAACAACAATTATTATTATAACAATTCCCCAAGGAAGCCAGTGTTGAAAACAGAGGTAAATCAGTGTAACTACTAGAAATCCAAATAATAGTAACGTGACACCATACTAACAGGAAACAAGCTCAGCCTCTCAGTTGTTTTCTTCTGAACCATGCATCTGTAAATGATCTTTAACACTGGTCATATTAAAAAAAATATCAGTCTCAAACCTGAATTTTAGAATTAAATAAGATGGCTCTGTCGCTAAAAAAATAAAATAAAACGAAGAATGAGGCTTAGCAATGTGATGGGTGATGGTGAATATTATAATCTTACCCAAATGTTTCTCATAAATAAATAAATACATATTTACATAATGTTTGTATATAGATAGGTAGATGATTTTTGTTTGCATTAGGTTTGTATTAGTTATTTGTTCTCTGTCATTTGTATCATCTGTATTATTACCTAAAAACGGTTATTTTGACATGTACCATGACATAACTCCTTATTATGTTGTAAATACGCCTGTTGGAAAATGCTCAAATGGTCCTATATTTCATATATTTTATAGTGCTGTAAAGAAACCTTAAAGAACTTATGAAATGTTCCAAGCCACCAATATTTAAAAAAAAAATAAATAAATAAACTTATTCTGAACTTTCTGAGTCCTTGTGGTTCCATATAGAGCCTCTGTCCCAACCAGAGAGTCCTTGCAGAGCCCTCCTTTTCCAGGATGTCTGTTTCTGCTGTGCTCTAAATCTGCGGCTCTCAAGCTGCAGCCGCAGAGAGACTTTTGAGTCCTGAAAAAGTTATAGGATATGAAAAAAAATGTGTTTCCACTCTCAAATTTATTATTATGTCTATTTGTTCAGATTTTTTCTCTAATTGCTGTTTTTCTTGTGAAGTGCTGAGGAGCTCTCAGCCTTTATAGACCTCCTCTGATAATTAATTTAATGAAACAACTTGAAGAAGGATTTTTTTTCCCTTTGGTTGAGCTGTTTGCCATTCTGCCTGTGACACAGGGGAGTCATGAGCAGGCGTCACTTCTTTTTAAGGGCTCCCAAGCCAAAAAGGTTGAGAACAAATAAAAGCTGATACACAGTCATCAGATAATGGAAACAGAAACCTTGTGTGTAATGGCTGTAAAAACAAAACTACAGGACTGTAGGTAAACACAGGCTATACATCAGTTTCTATACATAATAAGTGACATCATTTCAAATGCAGTGGTACTGCAGCAATTAGTGACAATCCAAACTGCCTATGGATGTTTTGGCAATATTGGCTGTCTTCTGAGTGAGCGCCGGGGTGAAATCATAGCCCTGGAAAAAACAGTGCATTGCACTTCCAGACAGCTGAAAACAATTCCATCTGGCTGGTTTCGGTCATTCCCACTGAAGACTCCTCCCTTTTATTTCACCCTGATGCAGAAATCCATCTTTACAGAGAGAAAGACGGCAGCATCATGTGTAGCACAGCATTCAGCAAGTGTATAAAAAATAATAATGTACAACATCACTGCTGCAATGAAGATGAGCATTTGTTAAAATGTGTGTTATGTGTCTTTAGCTCTCTTTTCTCTTTAATGTAGTAGATGTAAATCATCAATAAATGTTAAATGCTTAGTCTCATTTTTTGGATGTTACCCATTAACTTCCAGCTGGTTGGTTGATTGTGATCACTTGGCCTATATAATATACATAACTGCCTATGAAAATGAAAAAAAGGTCTCTTGACCAAGGTTGTTACAGATTTGCATTATTTCATTTTGGCTTTTTCTTTTCAGTTTCAGTTTAGTTTTAATGAATTTCAAAGCAGGGTTACCATAGTTTAGTTTTTATTTTTTGGAAAATGCTCAGTTTTAGTTTGTTTTTATTAGTTTCATTATTAGTTTTAGTCTTTTTTGTAATATGGGGTATTTGTCAGGGGCAATATTCAAAGTATTGTGTGATTAAAAACTCACTTACGGCAGATGAATAACCAAATAAACTAACAAAGATGAAAACTAAAGACATTTTCTCCATAATTTTAGTTTCAGTGTTTTGTTTTTGTTTTTTTTAGTAAAGCCTCATTTTTATTTCAGTTAACAAATGTTTTTTTCATACCAGGTTTTCTCTTTTTTTTTTTTTTTAGTTTTCGTTAACAATAATAAGAAAAAAGAAAGAAAGAAAGAAGGAAAGAACCTGTATTCTAGTCATTCTGAAGGTGCCTTGTTTGAATATGCTGCAGCAGGGAGGACTGGCAGAGAGAGAGAACATCATTCAAGAAAAGGATCAGGTTCAAACCCTCAGCCATCTTTGAACCCCTGAAACCTTGTTGAAAAAAAAAAAAATGAAAGTCTAACATGATGTCATGAATCTGTAGCACTCACAACCCTCCTATTGTTTGGACTCTTACACTGTGTTGGCCACATTATATACTTTCTTTTTAAAAATTAGACCTACTCTTTTATTTTTCACGTGTATCACTGGGATCTACTCAGCACTGTAGTGGTTAATACTAAAAGGAGGGTGCAGGTGGTGATCATCATTAGTCACTATTCATTAATTTAGGTGTAACTTTTCAGCTCAAAATGCCATAGCTCAATAAAAGTGCCTCCATACACATAAGCTGCATGTATACATATAGAAATAATAGATCCTATGGTCAGACAACCTAATGGGCTTTAATTAGGTGGTCCACAGGACAGGGTTGTTTTTAAATTTCTCGATATTGTTTATTATACCGTAATACTTCCATGCTGAGCAGAGGTGGACAACATGTCTGTGTCCATGCTGGAGGATGGACAAAGGCACTCAGAAATGGATCATCTCTAATATCTCCATGTTAAGGGGTGGATTTTGGCAATCTGAGAAGGGCAGCAACATTTATTTGGATGCAGCAGTGGATAATATTTAGTGTGTGCATGCAGAGGACAGGACTGAGTTGTTTTGTTGCATTCCTGCAGAGGCTTTGACCTTTGACCTGGTTGTTGCATTCCAGAGAGGCTTGTCCTGCAG
>OMLB01007744.1:2186-19179 GCA_900302555.1 Myripristis jacobus | reverse complement strand
CTTAGTTTTAATTATGTGTATGTTGTTGTTGTTTTTTAATATAGAGGCACGTTGGAGTTGACTACATCCTCCACCCTCACCATGTCAGCCTCTTAGATATGGGCGTGAAAATAACTGAAATGCACAGGGATTCAGTTGAGGGTGTGGCTGGGTTCTTGTGACAAACCCCCTTTACAGGACCCTCCATATCAGTGTCAAGTAGCATCCATGCATTGCAATGCCACAAAGCCACACATCGCTTTCAACTTGTGTGGGAATGCACAAACATATTTATTTATAAATCAAGCCATATGCCGGAGCAAGATCCTGCGGTGTGCATATGGACGTTTACAAGAGTCTAACACAGTTCAAAACATCCAGGACTATTGGCTAATCTCAATGTGGTTGCTAAATTGTCTGAAACTTAAACCAGTCTGCAAGTTTATAGGTAGACTAATATGTTTAAAGCTGCAGTTAGTGAGATTTTAACCATCCCTGTAGCACCAGATGACCATAATACATCTGTGGGGGTTGATGTGTGGTTGTTGATCTGTACCAATGATGCAACGATCACTTGGCCGGGCGCTGAAATTTCTAGCTTTCAAAACACACATTCCAGCCCATATTCTGTATTGGAACAAAAACTCCCCACCCATTGAAGTTTCAGCACCCCACCAGCCCCCCCTCCCACACACCCACCCACCCACACACACACCTACTGGCACTGTCAAGTGCTCAAGCACGGTGCTATGAGTGAGCCAAGGCTAAAGCGCCTCATTCTCCAGCCTTAAAAGAGAAAATGACAAAACAGTGTTAGTGTTACTCCAGTAGCCTGGTTTATTTGGTGCTATATTATCTCTTCACCCGAGATTTCTGATGGATCTCCCCTCTCATTAGCCAGCTCACTCTTCTGTATTATGAAAATGTCACTTTATTTGTTAATTAGAGGCCACAGTAAACTGTGCCACATATGAACATATATTATCTGGTGGCATAGGGTATCGCTTGCCCCCGCCCACCCCGCGGTTGACTTAATGTTTTTGGAAATGTTCAGAAAGTGCCAAGAGAGGGGGTTTATGGGTGCTGCCATCTTGCTTCATGGAGTCTGGAATGTGAATGTGCCTGGGCTCTGAAGGGGAGGGTAGCCAGGGGGCGTGAGGCAGTGATCATAAGGATAATTTTTTGGGCATCTCTGCTGTATTTGACGGACACAGTGGAGAGAGACAGGAAAGACAGGGCAAAGAGAGGAGATGACATGCAGCACAGGGTCCGAGCTGAAATTGAACCTGGGTTGCTGGCACAAGGACTTAGCTTGAGTGGTACACACTGTACCTTTTGAACCACTGGGATGCCCCACAGCTGTAACTCCCAGCTAATGTAGCCTACCTAATGCTCATGCACCATATCAAAGATGCTACTGCATGCAATCACTGCGCTCATATTCTCAGGTGTGTGTGACATGGAGTTCAATTTTGGCCTGTTTGGCGACCCCTTAGCCACCCACGAATGACCACTTGACTGCCCTTTTTATCCCAGAGTCCTACCAGTGTCCTGCTGGTCAACACTGAAGGGCAATAAAAGTCACAAATTAATTTATGCCATTGAGAAATGCATGCCATGTTGTGCAGGTGAGTCCTGGACGTAGGGCTGAATGAATGAATGATGCTAAAAAGATATGTCACAATGATTTTGACAGATACTGCAGTTTTGGTCAAGATTTTAGAGGGAATGATCTTTTTTTTTTAATCATAATTTTCATTTTCATTTTCAAATTTCAAAATGATGATGTCATTTTTCCCCCTGGGATCTGTACCGGTGTTAAATTTGACAGATATTTGAGTTTTAGTTTTAGTCTGAGTCAGCTCTTGAGATATTTTTTGTTGTTGTTTTTTTAGTCATTTATTTTACATTAGCCTTAGGCACGTTTTACCCCTTGTCTAAACCCAGAATGTAGCATGATCAGCACATTTAGTAGAGCAGCAGTGAGTGCTCTGTGTGTCTAAACAGGAGGCATTCAGGTACCAGTGTTGAGCATAGTTCATCCACCTTTTGGAAGCACTCAGAGATCAATACACAATGACTGCAGTTATGCATGTAAAACAGAGGGGAAGTAGACTTGAAGTGTAAATGAATGCTTCGGGCTGCGATTACGTCTGTGAGATGCAAGTCTGCATGAGGCGGGTGCATACAGCTGCATAGATTAAAATTAAGGTGTAGCTGTCGTGTGAAACGTGCAAGCCAAAAATGCATCTGATGCGCTCGCAGTCTAGACAGGCTGTTAGTCTGAAACACTTCAAATCATTTTAAGTTACAGTCATTTAGTCAATTGACTAGACACTACTCTAAAATACTGTGGCATTTTCTGAGCTTTCTTGGCTTGCTCTGGCCCGGTCTACTTTACATTAAGGTGTAGTGTTTGCTTTTTATTAATGTTTTATAATAAGTGAGCATCATTTTAGCATTGTTTAAACTTTACACCTGAAAAAATATAAAACATAAACTATACCTCAAGTTTGTCAACGTTAAATCTCATATAAACACTACAACATGTTCTCTTCTTAACTAATGTGATTATTAGAGCTTCAGTGCATTACAAGTGAGTTTACACCAAAGTTTCACAGCAAGACGGGTTGAAACTACAGAAATTAAATGAATTTCTATGGTTGCAACTTGCAGCTACTTGCAAAAATAATGTCAGTACGTCTGATGTGCAACGTTCTGAAACCTGCCAGTTCACCAATGAGACTGGGCGAGATGGCGTTTCGTTTCCAGAGCCAACACTCTCTTTACTTTAGTGTTTCCGTCAGCTTTCTGTAGTTGGATATTTTCTAGCGTAGCTCCATGCTGCCTTCAGGGACGTGAGGGTATCACCTATAAAATTTCGCCAACATGGTGTTTAACCATGTCAACTCAGTTAAATGGATGCTCTCTCCCTTGGTATTCCCCATGGAGGAAATGAAGAGTGTCTTCTCTTGTAAACACTAATATCTCCCAAGATTGCATGCCTTGTTATCACCGTGGTTAGAAATTTACAAGAGGGATATTCCACAATCGGACTTTTCATGAAGGCAGCTTAGTTGTTTGTCAGGTTGTCTGTCTTGTTGATGAAAGGGGGGCAAATTTATGTTTATTTGTGCCTCTCTATTAATCTACCTCTGACATTTTTGAGTTGTCAGTTTTTTGTCTGGATAAATAAAAACAATTTTATTAACTTTTGTTTTCACAGAGCAACTCATTAATGTCATCTTTTTGCCATTGACATGGAAAAAAGGTTGTCAGTAACTATTTTCCATTGGAAAAAATGAACGCTGGTCTGTACCAAACAAACAAAAAATTCACATATGATTTGTAGAACAGGGCATCTCAGTAGCACCACGATAATTGATTTAAAGTGACATTTTGTCACATTTTACTGTTATCAAAAAACTGCAGCTCTTGTAATTTTCATAGGCATATTGCTCTTGGTCATATTACTATTTCAATACTATTTATATTAATTGTTCATTTAAAAAAACTCATTGCAGCTTTGGCAGTGATGTAATGACATGAAGATGTCACCGCGGTGCCGTGATAGCCTCATCAGCTGACATCTGCACTTCTCCAACATTTACAAATGTAAATGGAAAATATGGTAAATCAGTCCATCAGTAGATTAATTAAATTATATCACATGTCCTGGTACAAATGGTTGCCATGGCTACTGTGGTATATGACTGGTATTTCTGCAGCTTTACTTGACAAAGAACAAATACTGGGTCAGGGAAGGATTTTCTCCTGCTTACCTCATTGATAGTGAGGTGGACCAGCAGATTACAAACTAACTCTTACTGACAACATGATGGAATATTTACATGGCACATAATAGGTACCGTGGCGTATACCCCTGCATCGTCCAGCTTTACTTTACACTAAATCAATCCTGGTTCTGCTCTGCTTTTTTTAGTCAAGAGACGGGTCAGTGTCAGGGCAAATTAGCTTTCCTCTCTGGTGTATTAAATTTCACCCTTTGTTTTTCTTTTGTCTTCATCTTTAAGTCAAGCGGTTTCTCTGTGGGTCGAATAGTCCAGTTTTTACCATGTTATCGCATCGATTTTCTGCATGTGATTTGCACTGCCAGTCTGCCATACAGCCACTGTAGTACCAAGCAGATGCTGTCTTCATATGTTATAGGGAAATTTGTGGGCAGAGCGCGCATGAATGACGCAGTAAAGTGGGAAATCAAAATAGGAAAATGAATTTTCATGATGCCAAGATGTGACATTTTCAATCTTCGTTTAACTGTTATTTCTGGATATACTAACATATGAATTTTGATGCAAATGTTGTCGTCTGCATTCTGCTGTTGTAGCACTATAACCACTTGGTCTCTAACACAGTTACTGAAAAAGCTACTCTTGTTTCAAGTTCCATTTTATTATTTGTGACCAAAAAGTAGTAGTTTATTTTTGCAAAAAAAAACTCAAAGTGGGGGCAGATTATAAATGTGTGCTGGGACCTCAAGCTGCAAGTCTGGAGCGGCCACAATCAAGTTTTCCAGCTCAATCTATACAGAAAATGAGGCAAGTGGCCTGTGCTGCAGGTGGAAATCATGTCTATAGGAAATAATGGCGTTTCAGAAGGATTCCTAAATTTCTTCTCTGCTGACTCAGCTGTTAATGAAATACATTTGGATCATTGGATTTGTTGTATTGTTTATGGCTGTTTACATTTATTTTAGCCTATGTAAATTGTATTTGCTAAATATTCCACATGTCCGTAGAAGCAACAATAAATAGTCTAGTGGAAACCCTTTTGTTGCCTGTCTGTAGGGCATGAACATTTTAGAAAATAGCAATCTATGAGACTCCTAAAAACCCATGGATATGTTTTATCAGACATCAGTCAAAGCACTCTCCAAAAATTTTACTGACACTGTTAACGTTACTAGAGCATAATCAAACGGCAGGTGGGACTGCAAATGACAAAATGGAAATAGAAAAAAAAAAAGAAAAAATAGGAAGGCATATGTAGACTGTGTTTCGTTTAAGTGATCAAGGTTTTTTTCAGAAACCTTGCATTTAATATCTGACACAGCAAAGACTAACTGTGGCTGTTTAAATTTAATGTAGCCTTGAGTTATTGAATTTTCTGTCGAATAACCTGATCATTAAAATACAAATAGCTGCTACAGGCAGCTGCCCCGCCTCCTTCATTGTGTAGCGTCAGAAATTCAACTGTGACTAAACCTGTATCACAGCCTCACTAGAGATGTGTGATACTGGATTTTTTTTTGCTGATCTCCGATATGCAGATGTTTTCCAACTCTTTTGGTCGATTGCCGATACCAATATATGCACACATTTTTTCAAATTTTCATTTCAGGCCATTTCATTTTAACACTGATGCCGATACTATCTTATATCACTAAGCCTTACAATATCTGGAAGGGAAGAAATATAAACCTGAATAATAAAATGAAGAATGTCAGATTGGCAGTATTGTTAATTAGATATGAAATAAATTTTAGGACTTTTATGAAGCAATCAACATGACCATCTGCTGACACTGTAACACTAAATATATTCAGCTAGAGATGTCTCAATACTATTTTTTTTTTTTTAATAAATCTGATGGTTGTTAAATGTTGAGTGTATTTGATACTGTGTGCCAGTTTGATATTTTGGGAGTTAACAGAAAAGTGTTTGTTTTTGTTTGTTCAGTGCCATACTCTGTAAAGCAAAGCTAGGTTCAGCTCAGTGCGCAATCTCACGCATCAATGTCATGCGGCATGAGCCCTTGAACTCCACATGTCTGGTGTGGTCACATCTTTCAAGCACTCCAAGAGGTGTTCACATGCCTCGTGTGGTTTAGGGAGGGCAGATTTAAATGGCCAAAGCCCTCATTTTCCACCACCACAAGGCGCTGGTCATCCAGCAGCATGAATTAAATAAGTACCCAGTTTTTTTCCAGCCGTTGGGGGAATAATATTTGCTGCTAGGGTGCAAGCTTCTAACTTCTGGTGAGCTGCTGTCATTGAGAACCTGTGCCCCTGCCCTCTAGTGGTCTTTGTTCAAGGGCCCCCCTGCATTAGTAAATCTTATGCTTCCACCTCTCAACACTCGCATTGCAAACAGCACAGTAGTAGTTGTTTCAGTGTTTAAAGTAATTCCAGGCTACAGACATGGTGGCTGCCCAGCTGCTTTCAAACCATGTGACACACTAAATGGCAGATGATGACTCTCCACAAAAAAAATACCTTTATGTCGTTTTGTGCAAATGAATTGGCACAGGAGATATGAAATACATCGGTGGAAGCTGATTGAACAATTAGTAGGCAATACTGTTAGATTCCTGTATTCAACACATCAAGTGTGATCCGTACCTGAGGCTCAATACGTGGCAACCAGCTGCAGGATTGTGTCTTTGGATCAGTCTACATTTAGATAAGGGACTGCTCACTCCATATGACAAAGGCTACTTGTATAGCCTTTGTTTGCTTCCTTGAAATCGAGGGACCTAATATGAGCCAAAAAATATTCCCAAAACCATTACACGACCACCAGCAGCCTTCACTATTGGAACAATGCAGAACGGATGCATGGTTTTATACTTTTCATGTGCCAAAAGCAGGCTGCAACAGAAACCCAGGATCCATTGTTCCTGGCTCTTTGACGACTGTTTTTCCACCTTCGTTCATATTTGGTGATCAAGTGTCCACTCTGTAGCTTCATCTTAGTGTAAGCTAGCTATTGTTGACGCACCCTGGTCCTCTACCTCTGTTGTCCATTCACTTCAGGGATGGAGCAGTTATACATCTGAGATGCTCCTCTGACTGGACATATTTTTGCAACATTATTCTTGGTAAACTCCAGACTGTAGTAACAAAATTCGAGGAGGCACCAACTATGAGACCACATTGAAAGTGGCTTTAATCAGCATCTAGATCATTCTTACATTGTGAGTACCACTGAACAATCAGCAGTGAATGCAGCCCTACTTGGCTTAACCTTGGAGTCACTTGCTCTTCAATCTAGATTTGCTCACTGTTTTGCTGTGTATTCAATGACATCTTTTTTTAAAAAATGAGTGTACAATTGAATGTCAAGCTCTCTGATGAAGACACTGTGGATATTTTACAGGTTTTGGAGAACTTCTCCGATGCCCCAATGACTCCTAAACAAATCCTCCATGTCATCCAGACCAAGGGGCTCAAGGAAATGAGGTCAGATGCGTGCATGCACACACACACACACACACACACACACACAATTTTTTTTCTTGTTGTGTTGTCTGCAGACTAGGTGAATACTGACTGATTACTTTCCAGCCTCTGTAGAAGGCAAGTCTCCGTGATGTTACTGCTGTATTGAAGTTAGTTTTGAAGTCACCATCAGGCAGGCCTACTGTGTCTCCACAGTCCATTTCACTTGGTTTAAGTGCTGTTCCCGTGCACTAGAAAGGAGCTTTACAACTTTATTCTTGTTACATCGCAGCCTACCAAACAGAGACACTTGAGTTGTCGGAAATGTATAAACTACCCAGCACGCAGATAAGGAGAACACGAGTACAATGCTTTTCAGTGGCATTGTTATTTTGACAACTCAGCACTTTGATTCAAGTCAGCACTGAAAGGCATGAAAATTCTTAAATTAACTGAATTTAAAGTTATAGTTTGTATTCTTACCCACATAGTGGTATTTGCTGCAGTATGTGAGTGTAGTACATCCACCAAGTCTGGTCCATTAAGTCCAATGGTCCAAGAATGAGAGGTTCACTGGGAGTGTACACCCCCAAAATGAATGAAGTAGAGAGACTGGTAAACAATAAGATTTTGAGCAATGACACAAAGCTGAAAAATTGTGTTGAAGGATGTTCAACTGTCTTTTCAGTCTCCCTGTTTCCAAAACTGTTTCTCTGTATCACTGCCACTGTATCTCCACTCGCCACAGCAGCAAACAGTTGTGCCATTTTGGAAACCAGTGGGCTAAAACAAATGTGGTGTTGTGCATCCTCAAAAAAATCAGTTTTGTGTCACCACTCAAAAGCAGTGCACTCCCGGAGAAGCTCTTGCTCTCAGTAGGGAAGGACTTATTGGACCAGACTTGGTGGATCTATTACACTCACTTGGCCCAGGAAATACCACTATGTGGGTAGGAATCTGAACTATCACTTTAAGGCCTTGGAAAGTAGTAAAATGTCCCGTATCCAGTTATTTGAGGTCTTGTGTTTATTTGCACTGCATGTCCACTTGTAGATTAATACAGAACACGGTATATAGTATAAACTCCATCCTGTCTGCTTTACTGAAAGATACCCTGTTGATTGATAACTTTGATGGGCCACGGTGTATTGAGATTAAATTATAGTAGTTTAATAGTTTAGGGGCAGTATCAGCTTAACACACGAGACAGCAACTGTCTCAATGTTCCATATTGAGTTCCAGGTTGAAGATAAATTGATGTAGGCCAGATGTGCTATTTCAGTCATCTGTGATAGAGGATTTCTGCATTTTTCTATCTCAAACCTTTTGAGGTCACTGAAGTTCATATCAATAATGGATCAGTACTGAACTGAACACACAGCTGAACATGCCACAGTGATTCATCAATGTTTTTCTTATTTCCTCTGATATCCGACGCTGGACTTACCGGACATGCTGGACACGCTGCTGATCTAAACAGGAGGTAAAATGGAAGACTTCACGACTTTGTCGTGTGCAGTTAAAGGCAGTTAAAGTCTTGTCTACAGTTCTCTTTTTGTGTCAGTAGTGAAGTGGATTTAAAATCTATTAACCAAAAATGATTGCGTTAATATAACGCATTCTTCTCTTCCTGTTCTGTGTATCTTTGTCCTCAAGTTCATAAGTGCATCAAGGCAATATATGAGTGTGTGTGATTTGGTGTCCAAAACATTTGACATTTGGAGATTGCTGTACAAAATACATTTTTTGGCGATTGGATGGCAAACATTCCATTCTGGAAATTGCTCAGAAACTCTCCCTTATTGTGAACATACCAATGAAAGCCATGGGTCCTCTGAATGCCCTAGGTCTCTAGTTTGTGATTGTAAAGTTCCATGAGGCCGTGATTATCCTAGAGATCATAATAGGTCGTGATATACGGTGATGTCAAGTTTCCAAAAGTGGTCGTAATACAATCAATTGGCTACTATGGGGGCTAACATCATCACACATGAATCAAATGCGGCTCATTGAATCCATGAGAGTCTCAGCTTTCCAGTCAAACCCAATTTATGCAACTCCAAGACTGTTTAGGCCCCAGTCTGCATAAATTCACCTTTTTAGAATAGGTCAAAATAACACTTTTGTACTGCATGCAAAAGACTGAATGGTCTTTAACCCAAACTGCATGGGATCAGCATACGATGGGTATGTCTGCAAAGGGGAGACCTGTGGGTGCCCATAGAACCCATTTTTATTCAGATATCATGAGGTCGAGAGGTCAAGGGACCCCTTTGAAAATATCCATGCCAGATTTTCCCTCACCAAAACTGCCTAACTTTGGAGCAACAACTTAGCATGACTTGCTTAGTACCAACGGATTCCTTAGGTCATCTAGTTTCATATGATACCCAATGAGAATCAACTAAACTCACAAAAAGAGAATCATGATGTTTAAGTGAATCAATTTATTTTCCCCTACCTCTAGTTTTCACCATAGATAAATGGTTTGGCTTTTCAAAACCCTGGGGCATAGTCATAATCAGTCTGTACATGCTGTATGCAAGATGTCTTTGAGAGCTGATAAACTTGCTTGAAAAAAACAAACAAACAACAGGCTAGCCTTAAACCTCAAAATTTTCAATTTCAAATTAAATTTTCTCAAAACAGTTTTGCATTAAAGATATGATTGCGTTTACGATTACTAGCAAATGAGGCTCTATTATCTTGTATTGAGTGATGCTCACATGACCAGTGTTTATATCTAAATGTGTGTTTTGTTTGAAGTTTAACAGTATGGGAGACTAGATTTATTCTTGTTAGCAATATATTGGTGAATGGTGTGGTTATGTTGATCATTGCAGTACTATAGTTGACAGAGGGCCATGACGCTAATGGAGAATTCAGTGTTTTTGCACCAGGGTTTAAATGATTGCTTATCGCAGTTCACTGTTGTTATTGAGTGTTTTATTTTTTATATTGCTTGTTTGTAGTTTCGGAAATGTCATTATCTACACTTCAGTCAGAAATAGTCTGTTTTTACAGCTTTGTTTCTTTATCTTGTGTGTTTTAAAAATGTCTTAAATTCAGTTCCAGCTGGTATTGAAACACCTTGGCTTTCGGACTCTTGCTTGTATACTGTGACCCTGTTTCCAGTCAGATAAGCTGTAACCGTACTCTGTGTGTGTCCGTGTGTGTGTGTGTGTCCGTGTGTGTGTCCGTGTGTGTGTCCGTGTGCAGTGGTACAGCTCCTCTGGCCTGCCTGGTCACCATGCTGCATTCCCAGGTGAGGGGAGACCGAGTCAAGAACAGCATCTTTTTCAAGCTGCCTGGACGCATGAGCCTCTTCACTCTAAAGGTACATGACCTCTGCCAGTAAGCTGCTAATAATGATCTCCATTATTTTGGACTGTGATCACAATGATTAATCACCGGTAATGGTCTCAGTGACTTTGGGAGCAGAAGCAGGGGAACTGGCTGTACTGTGTTCCTGTTCTTCGAAGTGTGTATAGCGGAGAGAGGATGAGGACAGGGTACTGCAGCAACCTTGGCTGTCCTGTATTCATTGCTCTTGATTTTAGTGGTTATTTTTGAGGTGATTCAGATTTGTTAGTTTTACAGTGCTGCTTCGGATGTGCAGAACTTCATTTTCTTATGGCCAACAATTTAGCACATTGTTTAATGAAATGTGCAAATATTTGGTGTGTTATGAGGAGGCCGAAGGAATGGACCACACTTTGTGCTTTCCACAGATTGGCTCATCTTTATCAGACATGTTGAAAACAAGGGCTGAGATCAGTTCAAGTGTTATTGTGTTAGATTGGTTAGCGCCATCTTTCTGGCTTGAACAAATAGCATCTTCTTCAGTAGCTCAATATTTACAAAAATGTAAACAGCCAAATTCCAAAAGATGATCCCCCACAAAGGATTGTTTGAATTTTCGTCTTCATGACCCATTCCTATTTGACACAGTCTGGTTTGCATCCAAAATATTTTCAAAAGCCAGACAATTCTCAAGATAGAAATAGTATTACCAGCGCATGTCTTTTGATTGGTGATTTTTGACTCAGGATGCCAGGTATTTGATTCCATTTGGAACATATAGGTCAGGGATTTTCCTGGCTACCCTAGTTAAAACTCTGTCTTAAATTAGCTATACTATTTTGGGTTAATTCTTGTGTCTTAGGGTAATTTGAATCCTGTCTGGACTGGCATGTGATGTTCAACCAACTTGCTAACCAAGCATCTGCTAATCAAGGGTCATATAACAAGTGGCGAAGTTGAACAGCGTCACTATTTACAAATAAAGACTGAAATGATGTATTGGTAATATCATATTACCGAGCTCCTATGGGAGTAGTAATGCCATTCAGAGAGGGCTAATGGTCCATTTTTGGCAACTTAAACGATTTTTTGCTCACATTTGGAGGATGAATTTACCTCTGTCGTCTGTGGTTTTGGCTGTTATCACCTAACATTTGGAGTGATGAAATGTGAGCCAATCGCTCAGCTGTGGCTGTTCACTTAGTGTAAGTGCTAACAGCAGCATGCAGCTCTACTGTTTGGTTTCTGGAGCAGTGTGAAATGGGGGATGTAAGCAGAGACCAGTACGCTGTATGTGTGAGGGCTGTGACTAGTCGCCACCATTTACTGGGAGTAGCAGAGAAGTCAAAGTGTTTACTTATTGTTTTATTCTACTATTTCTAATAGTGAAAGCTGAGCTGAGGCATATGATTATATACATGTGATGGACTTCACCAGTCAGATGGACACACAGGCAAACATAAGAGGCTCTGGTCTTTCATGTGGGTAAATACTGTTTCTTTTAGACATGTATAGGCTAATTGCCGACGGGTAATTTCTTCTTCTGAAGTTTGTCATAAATTGCAGAATAAAATGTTAAATGGCTCACATGCCAAAGGCGGTATGCTTTAGTATGAATTTTAAATGTTTGTTTTTCTCCCCCGAAACGGAACACAAGCCAGTAGTATTATGGAAATTGTAGACAGTATTGGCGCCTGGTTGTTTATAGATGCTATTTTGAATACTTAATGTAAGGGTTGTAAGAGTTGCAAACTCTAGATGTGACTGGTGGGTATGAGAGGATTAAACCTGGTTAGTAAAAAGAAGCAGCGCAAGTTGCAAACAGTTAGTTTGGAGCTCAGTGCAGAGATGGTAACGTGGAGAGAGTGTTGTTTTTTCCTCAGATAAACCGCTGACTGTTGACTCTCTGCTGTGTCCACTGCAGAAAAACGCCCTCCAGTGGACCAAGACTGCGACAGACTCAGAGATGCCAACAGACGCGGCTGGCAGCGCCGTCCCCCCAGCCTCCAGCAGCACCCCTCCAGCAGGCCCAGCCCTGGCCCCGGCCGGCCCCACTGAGGCCACAGAGCAGGAGAGCTGTGACTCCACCGAGACCACCGCCGCCGCCAGTGGAGACAATGATGGTAACATCACAGCGCCCACTAGTCACCTTCCGTCCTCTACACTAAGCTTCTCTACGAAAGTCATGCCACTGACCCTCAGTTTGACATACATTTGAATATAAAGTCCTTTAGTTCATTGTTGATGGGGTATTAAACTGTAGAATAGTCTACTAATGGTGAGAGTAAAACCTGGTTTAAATAGTCACTCTTGTACATTGTGTCGTTGGGAAAATGTGTAGTGAAATAAATTACAAAGTTATACTATTCACTGTTTTGCTTGATACACCCTGAAATGTATCAGCTTCATTTAAAGACATTGATTAGTTTGGAAATCAGTAAGTAAGTTTAAGTTTTTACTGCCCTAGAGAACAACATGACCATAATGTGCCCATGGTGAGCTGATCTGTTGTGAATAACCAGTTACTTCGCCAGGTGCTGAGACTTTAGCAAAATCCATTTTCCAGCCGATACTCGGTCATGGAACAAAATTTTATTACCCAGTGGAATTTGAAGACACCCCTAATATGATATGGAACCGCTGGGGCTGGGTTAAAAAGCTGTGTGTTTGGTGCTTCTTCACATTTCAGTGAAGTTTAGACTGAAAGGGGTGCAAATACATATTTAGTACCAACTATTCCTATAAATCTTAATGCTAACAAAGACTTGCAAAAAATGGTCTTTTGCAGGGGAGTTCCTCGTCTCTGCTTTGTCAATTATCCAGAGTAAGGGACAGTGTATTTCCTGATAGGGCTCCTGCTAAACAGTTTTACATTGACTAAACGTTTGAAAGAGGTCTAAATGGCTGTAGATGTCAAGAACAGGGCCACAGAGGGTTTAAAGGTGAAGGTTTAGTAGATGCTTCTGTCTTAGACTACATCTTATATCTTATATGACATCAAGCCGGCAGCATTACCTTATATATATATATGAACTACTCTGGTGCATGTGCTTGATGTCCACAGCTGTTCATGCAATACATAACAATTTGTTTATTGCTTGCTCTAAAGCTGGGCTGTGCATAGACAAAAAGAAGAGGAAAAGAATAAAACAGTTCAAAGACATTTAGGGCTCACTGGGTTGCTGAGAAGCTGAATCCAGTACCAAATGTCTTTCCATCAGGACATAATGCATGATGCAAAAATGGAAAAATTGTATTTTTGCATAAGGTCAAGTTTAAAACCTCTCTAAATTTCCCTGATCACAGTATTTTTATTTATTAATATTGTCCCAAGATGTTCATATGAGAGGAAGAAGGATGAATGAAGTCTTTTCAACTAGGGCAGCATGAGGTTCTCTCTCTCTGTCTCTCTCTCTCTCTCCCTCCCTGTCTTTCTCTCTTTCTCCCTCCCTCCCTGTTTCTCTCTCTCTTTCTCCCGCTCTCTCGCTCTCTCCCTGTCTCTCTCTCCCTTTTCTCCCTCACTCACTTTCTCTCTCTGGCTGTCGTGTGTGTGTGTATATATATTTCCGACTATGTTAGTTGCCATGGTTACAGGTGCGCATGACAGGCTGCTGTGGCCTAGATCAGAGATGCTTTATGTACAGTCGCGGTTTTTAATTGTGGTGTGTGTGCAACACAGAGCCTGCCTTCTGTCTTGGTGTGATAGTAGCCATAATTGCACATCTAACCAAACCACTGTTACCAAATCTTCCCCTGTGTTGATATAAGCCAAATTATCATTTATTTTCCCTGGTTTCATTGCTAACAGACACCAGCATGATGAATGTCAGTGTATTGATTACAGGGACTATCTTTGACAGAGATGGGTCCAGGACCCAGAGATGTGATGCAGGAATGGGTTTCCACTTGGTGTCAAAAGTTTTAACCTGCTTGTTATAACCTAAACCTGGTCAGCTGCAGCAGATTTTCATTTTATTGGTCTGCAAAGTCTTTTCCAGTGCAAAAATTTGGGTGACATCAGAGTCAGTTTGTAAAATATGTTTTCACTCACATTGTAGCCTCAGTGGATGAGAGCTCGTCCAGCGCCTCCTGCTCCACAGAGCTCCAGACTCCGAGTAGCCAGCCTCAAACCCGCCTCAGCAGGGCAGCAGGACAACAGGGACGCACCGACACTCAGACCCAACACACCCAGCATGCTCAGCACGCCCAGACCAGATTGAGCCGCTCCAGACAGGTATGACCCCCTTTACCTGTGGCCAAACTCTGTTCAGTATTCACCATGGGCTCGAACACATAGGCCAATGGGCAGAGAGCAATCTATTTGGACTAATTGCTTCAAAAGACTACAGATAATCTTATGTTCTGATAAGACTATTTTATATCTAGGATTTGAGAGCATAGAAACTACAAGGAACAGGGCATTTTGTCTTTTGATGTTTTTAAATTTGTTTCAGTTTTGATTTTGTGCTAGGGTATGAATTTTAATTGTAAAAAGTTTGGTATAGTGCAATACAAATAAAATCAAGATTTGGACCAAACATCTCCAGTTATTAAACCACCACCACTAAACATTTCACTGGTATGAAATGTTTGGAGGCAGTCTTGTAGTGTCTTTCCACTCTGAGTGCATCTTGCCAACAGTGGTTTACACTCTTACCTTGCCAGTTTCTCAGGTCAACATCATTAAAACAATCAAATAACATGACCAGGTTAATGAGTTCACAAGTCATGAAGCTATATAGTTTCACATGACAGGATTATTAAACTCATTCTGAAGGAATAAAAGTTTTTGATTACCTGCATTTTTATTTTTAGAAAAAACAGTATTCATGATTAGTATCCCAAACTTGATTCTTAACCTCCCTGATTTTGATTGGACTTTGTTTGGTCAGCTGTACTGCCTCAACATATTGACCATACTATTGTTTGCCTGCTGTCCATCCTACTTTCTGTGCCTCTACAGTCTGGGAGGCAGAGAAAGAAAGCAGTGATGATGCCTCGTGTCGTTCTGACTCCACTCAAAGTGAATGGAGAGCACGTACCTTCAGGTAAGAATCACACTCGTTCTGTCACTTCCTCTCTGCCCTTGGACCGGCCTGTGAAACTGACTAACCTCTGCCAGTTGAATCACGTCTTAGTTTGTTCACTTTGGTTGAGTAGTAAGCTTGGAACTATACTGTATTTGATTATTAGCTCAGTTTGCATTCTCATGTTTCGTCTTTTTGATGCTGAATGGCCACATCACCATGATGTCAAGCTATTGTAGTCTCAACACAACAAAGATGGTTGCTGTGGTTTCAGCACTGGCAAGAAAAAGAACAGTAAACCACATTTTAACATACTAGGGTTGGCTTGAGTCATGGAACTTCTGGAAAGTCAAGGAATTTTAAAAAGAATGGAAAAGTTATGTTATTAATGAATTCTATGGAGTCGTGGAATATCAAAGAATTTTTTCAGCCTTAAAAAAATGCTAACTTGTTGTTTACCAAGTGACTTCATATTTATTTTCCATCATGTTTACATGATGCTCACTTCCCTGGGAGAATAAAACATATTATTTAACATGACCCCTGAAACTAATATCTGTAAAGGGGAAAAAAAATGTAGGTTCCTGTAGTTCATGTCAGTTTAACATTTGAACTTTTCATTTGACAGATTAAGAACTCAAATCAAAAGGGGAATTCCTGCCACACTGGCCTCAGGGCTCACCAAAATTTATAAAGCATCTATGAATGCTTTAGTGTTACCACTAAAGCATTCATGACACAAGGAGTTTCCAGTTTCAGACAAATCCAGACCTGAGCCTGTTTTGTAGTGTGTGTCAGTCAGTTCAGCTTCCAGTTGTGCATCTTCACTGTGTATGTTTCATGTGACATAAACATATTAAAAGGTAAAGGTTTTCATTGCAACTAATACTAAGTAGGCAGTGTGGTGGTGGCGTATTGTTTAACTACACTGAGCATTAAACTCAGTTTGCTCTGCACTTTCTTATACATAGGATCCCATGTTTCAAACTGGCGTAAAGGGGACACAGCCCAGATGTAACCCCCACCTCCCACCCAAGTCTCTCTCTCTCTCTCTCTCTCTCTCTCTCTCTCTCTCTCTCTCTTTCTCTTTTTTTAGGTCTGTGCTCACAGGCACATTGTCTGCCTGTGTATGTATGTGTGGCTTCATTAATGTGTGTTGTTTGCTCTGGCAGGGCCTATGAAGAGGAGCCGCGGAGGAGTGGATGTTGACTTTGAAACACCAGGCTCCATCTTGGTCAACACCAACATCAGGGCCCTTATCAACGTGCGAACCTTCTCAGCCTTCCCTGCACACTCTCAGCAGCAGCTGCTGCAGCTGCTGCCCGAGGTCGACCGACAGGTTTGTTGGTTTTCTCTCCTTCATCTTTAACACCTGCTTTTGTGTTTGCACTGGTGCCGCAGACTCTGATGTCGAATGTCACTGAGATACTTCTTGTTTTGTGGATGTACAGCACATCAGTCCCCAGCTGGTTGATGCTTGTGACTTCTGTTGTACTGGCGGGGG